>JAXCLQ010068585.1:0-14618 GCA_035584115.1 Cedrela odorata
TGTATAAAATATTATTTTATTATTTTATATTGTTATATTAATTTAAAGTTTATTTAATTAAATAAGATAATATTTTAATTTATTATATTATACTATGGTTTATATTTTATAAAATATTATTTTATATTATTAAATTAATTCATATTCTATTTAATTTATTAAAAATTCAAAAATAAAATTGTAATATTTTATTTGTAAAATAAATAATAATATAATATTATTTTAACAAAATATTTTTTATTTTACATTAGTAAAAATAAGGCGAGTCAAAGATAGATTGTTGGGGTTATAATATTATAAATAATAACATACAAAATAGACTTAATATAAATAGAAAAAATAAATCAATCCACCACCCTTATAAACATGTCCTATCCTACTTGGTGTGGTGTTTGGACTTTATATATATATATATATATATAATATTACAACATAATATAATATATTATATAATACTATATTATATATTAAAAAAATATTAATCAATTTGTTTGTACTGTTTTAAAAAATTGTGCATGCTAGTATATTTATATCTCATTTGATACGCAGGTAAAATAAATAATAATATAATATTATTTTAACAAAATATTATCTTATTTTAAATTAATAAAAATAAGGCGAGTTAGAGATAAACCATCGAGTTATTATATTATAAATAATAAATAGACTTAATATAAATAGAAAAAATAAATCAATCCCCAACACCCTTATAAACATGTCCTATCGTATTTGGTGTGTTGCTGGACTTTATATATATATATATATATATAAATTACAATATAATATAATATATTATATATTAAAAAAATATTAATCAATTTATTTGTACTGTTTTAAAAAATTGTGTATATTAGTATATTTATATCCTATTTGATACGTAGGATAGGATAGGATATAATGAAATAAGATATGATAAAATTATGTATAATATTAATTTGTATTTAGTATATGATAAAATTACATATATAATTTTATTTTTAAAATTATTAAAAAAGAAATAAAATGATTAATTATTTAAAAATAAAAATAATATTATTATTTTTAAATAAATATTTTTAAAATATTAATTTAAATTATTTTTTAATTTTAAATATTTATTTTATTTAATTTTTATAGTATAATTTTTCTTTTAAATATATGTTTAATATAATTTATGTGACTATTACAAAATTTATCTTATTCTCTTTTTTTAAAATTAAATATTAGATTAAACTATTTTAATCTAATCCAAAAAGCCTTAACCTAAAAATCAGAAGGAGCATTAGCTATCGTTAAATATGTACTTCATTTAATGTAATACGTGCTTGACCCCTTGGGGGGCGTGCATCATGCCTGGCAACATCATCACCTATCACAATTAACTAGATGGAGTTTTGTATTTATAGAATTTGGTTAAAGTGCATTGTTAATTACAAAAAAAAAAAAAAAAAAAACTATATAAAAAAATTTGGTCAAAGTATAAGTCAAAATCTTCATTTGATAGGAAGAGATCGATGTCAAATCTTCGTTTGATATATCCGTGAGTTTCAAATTTAAAAACTAGTAAATGTGTCTTTGTTAACAGACTGCACTACCGGTGCAGTATACTGTTTAATTGCCGTACAGCTTATTTTATATAATACCGAGTCTTATCACTTGTTTCTCTTAATTTCATAACCATTTGTGTAAAAAACTATAACCAAAAGTTTGGCACCAAAGTTCAGTTTTATTTCCAGGAACAATACAAAGATACGCTTATCCAGTCGGCTGAAATCACCCAACCAGAAGATAAAGAGTAGCAGAATGAGTTGATAGAGTACTAGCTCCAGACGACCACACATTTATATTAACCCAACACAAAATGAAAGAGACAGCTGCATAATTTTGAAGCTGTCAACTAGTTTCGCAGACATGATTTTCATTTAAGAGGAGCAAGCAATCCCTTGGCTTTGCAAGTATCCACAGCTCCTGTGTACATGTCTTCTAAGCTGTACTTGAATTCAAATCCCAAGTCTGTCAGCTTTTTCGAAGTGAACATTATATTTTTCATGTTTTCGTCCACCCCTTTGAACCTAAGTAGCAACAGAAGCTTAATCAGTCCAGAAACTGGAACATAAAATTAATAACAGATGATACCCAGTTTTTGAAATATTAGGTCTTACTCTGTGGGAACATTAAACTCTGGATATTTTTCTCTGAGCAGTTTGGCAACTTCAAGAATGGTGGCTGGGTGTGAAGAGCAGATGTATCGCCCCTTCGCCTCAGGTTTCTCATACAAAAATATATGAGCGTTGCAGAGATCATCCAAATGCACAAACTGTCCTTGTTTTATAATTCCATAGTGACTTTCATTTTCTGTAGTTAGAAAACAAGTAAATTCTTAGAATAATTATTTGCTGAGATAAATGAAGACAGAGCAGATAACAAGGAAATGTATATATTTTAGCTTCATAAAAAATATGATAAGGGTGGCTATAGAACGAACGAGTGAGAGGGGAAAGTGCAGTTATCAGACTGGGAGGCATTGATGGCATAAGAAATGGGCCAACTACAAGAGTTGGTATGACACTGATGAAATCGATGTTGTTCTCTTCAGCGAACTTCCATGCTGCTTTCTCTGCCAGGGTCTTGGAGACAAAATACATCTGGTCCCCATAAACACAGTCCATTAAAATATATTCTTTCAATGGAAGATCAAGAAATTAGGAACTTATTACTTACCCAACCAGTCATTTTTACTTTTTGGACAAATTCCAAATCACTCCAGCAATTTTCATCATAAACTGGCTTCCTGTGCTCTTCAACATCCACAGTTCCTGCAGATGATGTGAATACAAGCCTCTTCACAGTTTTTGCATCTTTACATGCTTTCATTATGCTTAGCACCCCATTTATTGTTGGCTTTATCACTTCATTCTGTCAAGCACCAAATCATCAATTTCACATTCTCATTTCATTATATTTTGCATAATTGCGGTATGAGGCTCATGTTCATCTAACCCAAGAAGGAAATAATACAAATCCAACTAGGCCCTGTTTAATTTTCCTGAATCATTTTTGTATACTGATTATTATTTTAAAATATTTATCAATGATTAATCAGTAATTCTGTATGCCAGTAGCTCGTTGACTTTCACTCAGTTTAATGTCTAAAGAGTTATGGTATTGATATCATACCTCAGGGTCCTTGGACTCAAAATCCATAGGTGTGGCGACATGGAAAACTCCTGTGCAACCTTTAATAGCTTCATCAAAGCTTCCCTCGTCAGCCAAATCAGCCTTATACAAAGTCAGGTGTGTTTTTGCCTTGGGCAAGTCCACCAAATGCTTCACTTTCTTTGCGTTATCTGCACAATATATACATATATATATATATATATAAATCCTGTTAAACAACTAACCTCTTAACGCAAAAGAGAAGATTAACTAAAAAGGTGAAAGAAACCAGACCTGGATCGCGTACGGTGGCTCTAACAGAGTAGCCGCGCTCGAGCAGTCTCATGACGAGCCATGAACCGATGAACCCAGACGCACCGGTCACGCACACTGTCTCAGCTTCTGATCCCATGATTTTATGAGACTAATTATACTAAATATTTCGTATAAATGTAATTAACAAAGAAGGTGGACTGGAAACTCTCACAGAAAATTTTGTTGCAGTACTTCTTTCTTGGGCTGGGCTATATAATAGATGTCATAATTTCATCTAACACACGCTGTTCTCAAATTAGTAGCAACGTGATGAACTGCTAGTCCTTGCACGTGCGTAGTAGTTGGCGTAATAGTTGGTACCTGCCCACTCCCGCACTATAAAAATGTTATATATATATATATATAAATATATATTTTTAAAGTTAATTTAAAAAAAAATAAAATTAAGAGATCTCAAGGCATTGAGCCAAAAATTGGGACGGTTATGGAGTGTAGGATAAAAAATTAGAGGGTTCTCGGATATATTATCTTATTAATTTTTTTTGTCAAAAATTATATTTATCGGAGTTCCTTCATAATATTTATTTAAAATTTTCCTCTTTAATGATAGCCAACCTCATGCCGATGTTAATTAAAAAATTATTTTTTTTCATTTATTTAATTTAAAATTAATTTATTTAATGTTATAATTTATATATTAAATTTATTTAAAATAAATAGGTCAAAATTATTTAATATATAAATATTATTTTTTTAAGTGATGTATTTTTTAATTAGATAATAAATATTTTTGTGTTTTTTTAATATATTCATGAAATTTTTTTAATTAATGTTATAATATTTATATGTAAATTTTATAAATTTATAAATAATTAATTATTATTATAATAATAAAATATTAAAACAAACATCTGTATAAGTTAAAATTAATAATAATAATAAATATTATAATAAATATTATAATATAAATAATAAAAAAATATTAAATTAAGTAAACCTGTGGCCAACCCATACCAGCTCACGATGGTGTTGGACTTGGCGCTGACTGGTGGACAGACTCGTCCTTTTTGTCATTTTTAGAATATCAGTATCTAATTTTAAAAAGTAGGGTAAGCTAAATGAATTGTAGATAAAGGGAGGGACATAATTGTCTTTAAATTTTTCCTGACAACTGGAAGAAGGATAACTGACAAATGGTAGAGAATCAACCGTTCAAGGGAACGAGGCTTTCTACATAATCGCTGATATGAAAATACGGTGAAAGGATACCTTCAATATCTGCACGTCGGAAACGTCCAGTTTCCAGATTGTACCAATTTAAATAACCCAATCCTTTGATGAATCCATGCAACAAAATCTCTCTGCCTCGAATAGCCACAGGACGAGTGGCGTCGAGAGGCTCGGATGAATGAACAATAGTTTCTTGAACCCAGTTATCGACAGAAAGCAGCAACCAAATGTCTATTCTATGGTTGCCTGGAATTGGGTCCAGTTGGAAATCAATGTCAACCAAGCACAACTTCCCTTCCAATTTCTGTAGACATAGCATATGCCAATTTTTACTTGAAACACTTTCCGGTGGATTAACAAATCCAAAAGTTTCACTTCCGATGTCGAATGATGCTATTGAGAATCCGGAGGAAGAACCGCAGGTAGAGTAAGGAGTAATCCAGTAAAAGAAACCACTAGCAAAGACTGGATGTTGCCTATTCAGGAATTGAAAACTAGGAGCATTGTACTCAACTGTTCTCCAGTAATTATTGGTACCCATTGTAAAAACCTCAAAATTGAAATGATCATTCTGCCCTGAAATCTTTATGACTTTATAAGTACAAGTTCGCTGATCGAACCCAAATCCGCAGCTCAACAAGCGAGAATCCGAACATGCGTCACTTTTTTCCGGAAGTCTCAGGGTTTTTTTGGTGCTAGGGTTACAGACATGGATTCCGCCACCATGAGCACCGTAAAAGCAGACCAAACCATTGCAGGAAGGCAAGACAAGGTACAAATCAAAACTAACCCGAATTGAGTATTCCAAAACTTGTGGCCCATAATAATCTTTGAAGGTGAAGAAGTGTATGGTGCTGGCAGTACTGCTAAGATCATCGTGTAAAATGCACGATATCAATAGACATGAATCACTGAATGCCTTAGCTCGTTTTAATTGTGCATAGATAAAAGTTGGATCGGAGATTAAAGAACACCAATGGCTGTTAGTGAACTTGAATCTTACTAACGATTTAACAGGAAGTCGAATGAGAATTTCGAAGAGAAGGAGATCTGGAAAGGAAGCCATAATAACATCTCAATGCTGAGATACATTTAAAAAGGATTAAAAGCAAATGTTAAATAGACAAGAAAAGGGTACGACAGAGGCATCGTATCCTTTCAATCATTAACCATTTCAACGGGTCACGTAATTAATAATTTTAATTTAAATTATTAAAATATAATTTAAATGCCAAACTTATTGTAACGGGGCAGATTGCACGTGCCCCTTCGGCCCACAGCCACGGGTATCAAAATTATTGTTGGGGCCATGAAATAAACGTTTGTGGTAGGGAAATTATAGGCTATAAGTATGCTTAATTAAATGTGGCAAAAAATCTTTTTTATCTCTGACAAGGCCCCAATGGGCCAATCAATTAAGCCAACAAATCTTTTTATCTCTGACAAGGCTACGAACGACAACGTAGCACCGACGCGCTAATGAAAACGACGTCAATTTTGCTTCCTCCATATTGGTTAATTAATTAATTCACCGAAAGTGGTGTTAATTCATATGATGTTATGTGTTTTGTCTCTAAGACAAGAAAAAGAAAATTAGGATGATGTAATTTGAAATAAAATTAATAAAAACAAAATAAAATAAGATTTGTTAATTGTTTATTTTTATATTTAATATATTTTTAATAATTTATTAAAAAATTTAGAGTAAAAAATAAAAATTGTGTACGTTTAATTCATAAGTGATAAAATATTTTTTAAAAATTATTAAAGTAATATTTTATTATCATTTTAAAAATATAAAATATATATTTTTATTATTTTTAACTTTTTAATAATTGAATTGTATACTTAAAAATAAAAACAAAAAAAAAAAAGATTAAAGAAATTATTTTTATTTTTTTAACAAATTATTAACAAAAGAGTAATTATATATATATTTTTAATAAAAATAAATAATTTTTATTATAATCAGATAATATATTTATAATTTTTTACATATACCTCTATTTACTTATTATTTTGACAAAATTATTCGATAGTTACTCGTATCTTTACCGCAATTGTTAGTTTAGGTTGTGTAGTTGCTCCTTAAGGTTTTGTTAGTGTGTGTTTGTTTTTTTATTTATAGCTTCTTCTTATTTCTTCAATTAACAAGAGGAGGTTGAGAACTCCTCCCTCTTCACAAATGAGATTTATTTTATTTATTTATTTCTCAATTTGGTATTCTTAGCCAACCTTTTGTGTGTTCTTGATTTGGTTTTCTTTGTTGGGCCTGACTTTCTCGGCAGCGCAAATTTAGAAGGAAAAGCAAAAGAGGGATGACCTTAATCCAGTATATATCACAAGTGCAATTAGGAAATTGGTCAAGGAATATGTTATGAGGTTTAGGCGTATCTATGGAGTGAACTTTGAAAGCAAGATGCATTGATTTGCAAGCTTTAACTCAGCCCAACCCACTGCTATTGGAATGACATTCACAATCAAACCACAATAACCCAATTAGTACAAGCTCTAATTAGGCCCATACCCAAAATCCTTGAACTGCCAATAAGTTTTAACTAATACCCATGTCCAAAATGGTCGTGATACACCATGTCTACGTCCACGTAACATGCATGTCAATAATGCTTTCAATCTCGAGCATTATCTTCTTCTTAAAAAAACTTTTTGGGTTGTTAGGGCACAGCAGAAAAGCTCGATCTGGGAAGTGTTATCGTATTCGTTCGTTTGAGTAGTCAGGTTCAGAATCAGGTGCTATTGCACAATATCTAGAGACTACAAACATAAAACGTAAATGAATTTCATTGCGTGTTAAAAGCAGGAGACACACCATGCGACCAGCCCGACACCTTTAAAAACTGCAGCCACAAATTACGCTAAACTAGCGCGTCGGTGCTTTGCTTTCTGCCTATTATCATCAACAGTCCAGACAAGGATTACTTAAATCATTTTATAATTACTTTCTTTTATTTATAACCGAAAGAGAATGATGGACACGTGTCCATCAAAGAGTTGTAGATTTTAGGTTCCTATACACTTGATTCCTAACTATATGTATGGCAAAAACGTGGCAGTGGAGCCGGCTTTCACGTGGATAGGTTGCCATATTGTGGGCAATTTTAAGTAAGCAGTCCAATAAGATTTGTGTGAAATCTGATTTGGTTAGATTAGATTAGGCTTTGTTCGTTACAATTTGGGTTTTATGGTATATATTTTCCTAAGATTTGTGATAATTTTATTTTATGTTAAATGCAGAGGTGATGTAAGTATGTATTTTTATAAAATTTACGACAAAATAAAATAAACACAAATTTTAAAGAAGATATCCGAACAAAGTAGACATATAGGTGGCTGCACATTAAAGATATATGGATCCTCTCGTTGCTTGTCGTGGTCTATGTGCTCTCCCAAGTTCCACTTTATTCTTTGCTTTGCTTAGGTCTCATTGCACTTTTGAATATTGGGTTTGTCTTCACACTCCACTTAGAAACCGAAAGCATTGAGATGTAATTTCCTGGTAATCGTACCTCATATGAAACCTTCACGTGTAACATCATGATCCACAGGATTACCATTGCTCAAATCACAAGATTCTTTCTCATTTTTGTATGCAAATTCCGTTGAATTCTCCGCGTCTATTATGGGCAGTGCTTCACTACCCTCCAAACGAAAGCTTTGTTTCTAATTGTCGCCGTGATCGACGCTAAATGCTGGAATGATTTTGGTTTTTAACTCACTTTCACGTACAGTGAAATTTGCTCATCCAAAGTGGTGCAAGTCAAATACCATTCAGCTTTTTTACGGTGGAAATTAGTAAGAATCTCTGGTTTGGGACAAGTGGCAGGTTTATTATCTGCCTCATATTCCGAGTTCTGACGAGTGATAATAATTTAATTTCTTTATTGAATAACTAAACACAGAATGTGATGCTATCAGTCTGTGCCCTGAAAAACATTATTCCTACAGTCCAATGTGAACTTATTTAGTCATGAAAGATTGCTTATCCCATGTTGTTTCGATCATAGTTTTCCTGTTTCTGGTAAAAAATTATATTCTATTTGATCCTTTGATGTGTTACACCATGGAAAGTAATTGTGATAGTACACTGATATGAGCTGCCTTATTGTAATTGGGTTGGCCAATTGGTTACCTTTCTATTTGTTAGACTATAGTACCCATGTACTATAGCTGGAGTAAATCACTCGAACCATAAGAGGAAGGTCAATTTTGGTTTTTCAACTCCCACTTCTAGGAAGTAACCACCCCATGCACCAAATGATAAAGGAACAATTGTGGAAGCGGTATCATCAATGTACATTTACTTTTTTTCGTAGTTAAAAAAATTGAAGTACAGCTTTTTATAGACGCCTATATAAGCTAAAGCTAAGCTAAGCTAAGCATCCAGAAATCTTTGTTGAGTTTGTTTGTGAGAAGAGGAAAGGAGAAATGAAGAAGTGGAGTCTGGTTTTCTTGACCCTTCTTCTGTTGATACAAGAACAGGGGATATTCTTTCAAGTAAAAGCAGATGGTGGCTTCATCAAAGCCAAAGGAGTGCAATTAATGTTAAACGGGAGTCCATTTTATGCAAATGGGTTCAATGCATATTGGCTTATGAATATTGGAGCTAATCAATATCTGAAAGACAAAGTCTCGTCTCTGTTTCAACAAGCTAAAGATCATGGCCTTGCAATGACCAGAACTTGGGCTTTCAGTGATGGTGGGGATAGCCCCCTGCAGTATTCTCCTGGTTCATATAATGAGCAAATGTTCCAGGTAACAACTTGACATTTCTGTTTACTTTTTCCCTAATGTTTTTTTGATTATCGAATACTTTTTTCTATGATGTGGTTTAATTTGCATTTGTTTTCTCTTTCAAAATTTTATCTATTATGGTTTGAAGGGATTGGATTTTGTAATATCTGAAGCAAAGAAATATGGGATTAAGTTAGTGCTGAGTTTGGTGAATAACTACGACCAGTTTGGGGGAAAGAAGCAGTATGTAAACTGGGCAAGAAGTCAAGGACAGTCAGTTTCATCTGATGATGATTTCTTCACAAACTCTGTGGTAAAGGGATTCTACAAGAATCATATCAAGGTGAGACATTTTCACCCGTCCCTTTCACTCATTAATCTTGTTCTTGCTGTTCTTTCATTTTTCTTCATATGGGGAGTGCCAATTTTAGAAACTGTTTATATACTGATAGGCAAGGCCTCCCTAGTTCAGTTGATTTATTTTCCTCCTTCGCTTTTCTTGTATGAGGGGATAATCATTTTTCTGGCGGAAAAATTAGTGAACCATAGATAGAAATTTTCCAATTTCTTAAGAAATGAGTTTGGTGGCATTGATCTGGTGTCTTGTGTAACAGACTGTTCTTACAAGAAGAAACACCGTGACCGGAGTTGCTTACAAGGATGAACCAACGATAATGGCTTGGGAGCTTATGAATGAGCCAAGATGCTACGCTGATCCGTCGGGAAAAACCATTCAGGTAAGAGGAACTTCTCTGACCTCCTTGCTTCGATAATATATACAACAAACATTTTTAGGTATTGATGTTTGCATCTGTTCTCAACTTATTTTTTTGATGACTATGGCTATTGAACTTATTGATACAATGAACACACCTGGCGAAAAAGAAATTAAAAGAAAATTTTCATGTGATTTGGTTTTGTTGTGTTTGTACAACAGGCTTGGATTACAGAGATGGCTTCCTACGTGAAATCTATTGATGGAAATCACTTATTAGAAGCCGGTTTGGAAGGGTTCTATGGACCATCATCATCTGACAAGCAGCAGTACAATCCAAATTTCCAAGTAGGAACAGATTTCATTGCAAACAATCAAATTGCCGGCATTGATTTTGCTACAGTTCATTCTTATCCTGATCAATGGTAATTTATTAGCAGAATATTTCCTCTTAAAAGACTGCTATATTTACATCACTACCATGCCTAAAGATGAGTATCAATTTCTTGATGTGCAGGCTTTCCAGTTCAAGTGACGAAAGCCAAACTTCATTTTTGAACAATTGGCTCTACAATCACATTCAAGATGCGCAGAACATCCTTCAGAAGCCAATTCTCTTCGCCGAGTTTGGAAAATCTTTGAAAACTTCTGGCGCCAACCAAAGGGACCAACTGTTTGACATGGTCTACTCGGCAATTTATTCGTCAGCTAGGAGTGGAGGTGCAGCTTTTGGTGGCATGTTCTGGCAACTTTTTACTGAAGGAATAGACTCTTACCGTGATGGGTATGAAGTGATCTTCAGTGAGAACCCTTCAACTGCAAACATCATAACTGATCAATCTCAAAAACTTAATCGAATTCGAAAGATGTATGTGAGGCTGAGAAACATTGAAAAATGGAAGAGAGCCAGGGATATCAGAACGGCTCAATGGTGGGCAGGGAACAGCAGCACCGGAACCGGAAACTGAAAAAAGAAAGTCTTGATAATATTATTAACTTTTAAAATACCGACATTTCATGAAGTGTTCTTAAGGAGATTCATTCCATCTTAGAGATGAATTCTGTTCATCCAAGAAAGTATGATTAACAGAGTTCTGTTTGAGAGTTAAACCCTCTTTATATTTTATAAACGATACTATTCAGAATGATAAAATGGAAACCACAACAGATAAATAAAGCACTTGCATTTATTATAAAGAACTACTATTAATTCTCTTGCAAGCTCCGAAGGAACGTGTAATTTACATATACGAGTGTTATTACTACGTTTTGACGGCAAACTAGTTAAAGTCTGCAGACTGGATTCTCCCAGTTTCTATCATCTGTGCTTAAACTGATCTAGAAGCCTAGATATTTAAATAACTATTCCATCTTTAATTATCGCATTCTTGTGAATGACTGTGATCCCAGATCTAATGTAAAATCCTTCGTTTGGCCTGTCCGCTTCTTGAGCACCCTGAGAAATCATAGCATTTGTTAAGCAGATGAAAATCAACCAAAAATGAATACTATATGCTGGTATTTTGATTGCTAAAAGTTTCCAAGAACAGCACACAACTTTGAGCATATGAAGGGTAATACTTACATCAGTGTTAGCGATGATCACATTCTTTCCAATCTTGGCATTCTTGTCAATGATGCAATTCCTTTAGGAAAAAAAAAAATTATAATACTTTCAGTTGAGCATTCCCTTATGACAAATACACATGTATTACTGCCTTCATGGTGGAGTATTGGCACTATTAATCAGTGTATTTTAGGAAGTCAAAATTAGTAATTTCTTCATTGATTTTGCACATTTGTGCCTGACTGCATGTGTATGAGAGATGAGAATTAATCAAGCACTCACTTGATTTTTGTGTTCTGTCCAACACCAATAGGGACATTTCCTTCCGCAAGCAGAGATGCAATTTCAGATTCAGTCTGATAGTAGTCGGCACCCATCATCATAGTATCCTGGATCAGACATATTATTCCACGTATAGATACAGCTAGTGTCTAAGAATGCAGCGAAAATCAGAATTGCTTTACCATTGTATACCGTTATCTGTGATACATTGGATTCTGGAAGCCTTCTTCCATTGTCACTTTCAGTTTCAAACCAAAGAGAGATCTTACCATGTCCACATTTAACTTTGAGGAAAACTTGGAAAAAAAGGAAAAAGGAAAAAAAAAAAAAAAAAAAGGCTTACCTGAAACTCAACACCAGCCTCTAAACATGAGCGTACACCCACTATGGAATGTTTCACAGTACATTTTCTCAAGAAGCAACCGTGTGAAATTATGGCATCCACAATCTGCAAGAATCAATTGAGCTATGAGATGTGGGCAACAGCCAATGAAAAGTCATACTAATATAAGCCCTTGGTCATACCTTGCAATTATCAACTTTAGTTGGTGGCAAGAATCTAGGAGATGTATAGAAGGGTGTCTTGGGATCATAAAATTCAAATTTCGGTGGCTGTAACAAAAAAAAAAAAAGGCTAAGTGATCAGTTCACAGAATTCAAATATTTTTCCTTTGCTCCTGCTTATTTTTTAACAATACAAGTATAAAAAACTAATAGAGTTACGAATGAAACCAACCTGTTCTGTGAGGGCCAAGTTGGCATCGAAAAAGGATCTTATTGTTCCTATATCCTCCCAGTAGTCATTGAATAAATATGCCTGGTAACATAAAACACTCAGAAGCTCAGCAACTTGATCACCGCTCACCAGATTAAAGTGTAGCTCAAACACATCAAAAAGCCCTCAGAATCAGGGACGATGGAATTGTCCATGTTTAGAGAGCTATCTTACTTGGACATTGTGGTCCTTCAAAGCAGATGGAATAATTTCAGAGTCAAAGTCATTGGATGAGGGATAGCTCCAAGTCAAAAGTTTTAGTAGAATGTCAGTTCTAAACAAGTAAACACCCATTGATGCAATGTAAGGGGATTTGACAGCATCTTGTGTACCTAGCCCAAGAAGAGTGGTATCACATTGCTGCAGTCGGGTAACAACAAGAATGAAGATTAGGGAGAAAGTTATCTATGTTGGATGTATCAGGAAAAGAAAGACATTGAGAAAGAACAGAACAAAGGAAATCTATATCAACCAACGATATGGTGTATAGAATTTACCATTTCAGGTCAGGGCCCTTAGGTTTCTCAGCAAATTGAATGATACGTCCTTTGCTGTCAATCTTCATCAGTCCATAATCTGTTGCACCGCTGCAAGCTAACAAGATTGAGATAAGTTAGAAAACTTGGAATAAAAAAAAATCTATAATTTATCTAATCAGGAAGAATAAGGAGTTTTCCTCAAATTAAAGAATGATATCATCTAAACATAAAAGTTAAAAATGCATATGAACATAAACTGAAGATGCAGAATGAGAAAATGGGAAAATGAATCTAAATTCTCAATAATGCATACACAAGGTAGCATCACAATCATAATTCATAACATTAAAACTACTTTTCAAGCAATATCCCATAGTAACAATAAAACATGTTAGATATATAGTAACAATAAAACATGTTAGATATACCTGTCATCCATTGGTACGCACGATACAGTAATATCAGCATTTGTTTCAATATGCTTCTGCAGGCACAATGCCACCAATCAGCAAGATTTTTTCAAAATTCAACTTTTAGCATGTAAATAAGGGTATTAGATGAAATTCTCAACCTCCGAGGCTTTATAAATGCATACCTGCAGAAACTCTGTATAGTCCATTTGGTACCGATGATCACCAGACAAGATCAATACATGCTCTACATTCTTATTCTTGGAGTCCTGCATGAATCACATTAAATTTAGTCCACTTCACCAACATAATTTCGGTGTAAATTTAAAAAATCTACTCATTCACCTCAAAGGCCCATATAAATTGCCTCACAGCATCTGCTGTTTCTTGGAACCACTTCTTTCCTGTTTCCCCAGGCGTTTGAGTAGCAGCTAGAACCTGCTCATAAGACAAATACGGATTGATCAAAAACCTTCATGAAATTAATCAACAACAGAACATAATTGAATGCCCATGTTAACTTTAAGCTATTTGTGATTCCCATAGCAGTATACATTTCACAAAAAATTTTAATCGCTTGCAGAGTATTTCATAACTTCAAGCAATACAATTCAGTTCACCATTGGCAATATCAAAATATCAGGTTTCAAAATACATATTCACCAAAAATGATCTTACCTCAACAAACCCATCTCCGAAACTCGTACCATTTCCAAAATTATAAGTACGAGCTAAATGACGATTGAGGGAAAATGAGTTAAACTGTGTCATAATAAATATCTTTTTTATACCACTGTTGATGCAAGTACTCATCGGGACGTCTATCAACCTGTAAGACCCTCGAATAGTAACCGGAAAAATTTCTAAAATAATATGTTATAATCCTCTTATATAATTTAGTTTTATCAATCGATTCAATTTCAAGTCATTTAGATAATTTTACCTTCACGACAAAAAACGTACTATAATTACTTCGCTACAGTGTAAGCGCTACAGT
>JAXCLQ010068626.1:0-14612 GCA_035584115.1 Cedrela odorata
GTCATAACAAGATAAATCGATATAAGAAATAATTCATGCAAAAGTTTTATAATAAATCAATAATTAATAATTTAAAAAAACATCAACTAAAGAATAATATTATTTTAATTCTCAAAAATAATGAATTGAATTATAAAATATTATAATAGATTACGATAATGATAAAAATTTCAAGCAAAATTGTAAATACTATAATTTTTTATCTTTCACTTTATCTCCTTGAAACTAAAGAAAAAGGAAAAAAAATGAGCTTAAATTGTCTGAGTAAATTCATCAAATAAAATGTCAATATCATGTAAAGAGAGATGTAAAAGTTAATTACAATGAATTATATTGCTATCTGTCTTAGTTTTAGGTTTTTGTGCTTACAAGATAGAGTCTAATTCTTATAGTTATTATTTTATAATGTAGGTTGTTGTCCCTAATGAAAGATGTTGTTGCTTTAGTAAGTGTGGAAAATATTGTAAAGAAGCACAAAATATTGTAAGGCTCAGTTTAGGTATTTATAATCAATTTTTATAGTGTCACTTAACTGCATAAGAGGGTTTAATTTATGAGGCTTTAATTTTAAATTTCAACTTCCCCACCTCAAGCCTATATATTTGATGCAGGTTATTCTAATTGCTTTAAAGAAGGTAGAAGAAGACGGAATATTATTGAAGATGCGAAAGCTGTTTGTGAGCCAGAAGTTCTAAATCAGATATTTTGAAGATGGAAAACCCTAATTTTCACACATTTAGGAATTCAACACCAAACAAAAATCTTGCAAAATAAATTTTCCCATACAAAAATAAAATCTTTATCTCAAGAATTGGATATGAAATCTTTCGTCTATTCCTTTCTTCTTCGTCTCTTCGGTTCTTTTCTATTTCAAAAAGAAACCTATTTTGTTTGTCTATTTGTTTTATCTTTCGTCTCATGTTTTCGATTTTGATAACCCTGTCTCTTCTTTTTAATTTATTACTCTCTAACATATCTTATCCTAACTTTTAGTTGGGATAAGAAATAAGACCCTTTTTTTATTGTTAAGATAAATAAAATGGGTTTCACAAATGTTAATATATAATATTCATTGTTCCAACCATGAGTTAAGGATTAATTTTATAATTTTATCTTTATCCCATGTGTTATATTACGTACCAATCAAGGCATTAATGTTTTATGTTGCTGTCCTTGAACTCGACGGAAGTTGAAGCTTTTAAAATTCTCATGTAAGCTCGATGCTTTCAATTCTGTTTCATTTGGTCTGTTTAGAATTTTATTGATTTCCCACCATTCTGTGTGTACTCCTACTCCTTGACCTTGTTATCGCTTCAATTCTATACTGGTTATTTCATTGTATTCTCTATTCGGATCATTTCAGCTGAAAAAGTAGCATACAACCACCCAACTAATTGTCATTTGCTTTGTATTTTTAACAAAACAGAGAAAAATAATGATTTTGTGATTCCTCGAACCCTTTTAGGAATTTACAAAATCCTTAAAAGGCGTGTTTAATATTTTTTTTTTTCCAATTAGTGTTATCATGAGACAATAATGTTTACAGGAAATTTTGTTTGATATTTTCAAGAATACATGCAGTAACATTTTTTGAAAATTGTATGGTGAAAATATTTTGAAGAATTCAATTTTAATAATTTTTGTTTATTAGACATCGTTTAATAATTAATATTTTGGGTACAAAAAGTTAATTTGGTTATTCTTAATTGTTCATATACTAAATATTAAATTCATTTATAAAAAAAAAAATTTATCTTAAATCTAATATTGCTAAATATATAAAATAAAATAAAATAAAATAAAAAATAATATAATATATCATTTTTAAAATTAAATATGACAAAAAAAGAACATCAGGACCAAATAATTAAATTATGACAGAAAATAACGAGGAAGAGTCAATTTCCAAGGAGAAAAAGAAATAAAAAATATAAAAATATTTTACACTTTACAACATTCTACACCCGTTATTCCCAGTATTTGAAAACAAAAACAGAAACACTCTTCGTAAAACAATAACCAACAGCCCAAATTGACATGAATTTCAACCCATTTTTCAGAATTGTCATATCTAAATTATTGGATATTTCAAGAATTGTTGATGAGCTTCAACTCGACAACCTTGCAATTATTGACCCTGGAGACGCACTCTAGTACTACATCAGTTGTAGTAACTTTTATTTAATAAATAAATAAAACAAAATTTCTAACTGAAACTAATAAGATTTCTCAAGGTGATACAAAGATTTGGAATTCAAATTTAACTCGGCACCAAACTTTAATTCATGTAATATTGGAGAAATTTTCCGAAACAAATCAATCATCAAATTAAAGAAACATGTTTTAGAGACAAAATGTCCACATAAGGAACCACAAGTACACATCTCCCAAAAACCATAATTCTTTGAAATTTTAAAATCAAATATCGGCCCAAAATTCCATCTACCAAATAGGATAAGCTAATTGCCAAGGATTAATAAAAGATTGCAACCAAGGAGACTACAATGAAATGCCAATAACTAAAACCTTACTGCCTAATAGTGAATAGACAGAAGCACAGCACGTTGAGTTCTAACTTTTCTATGACAGGAAACTTGCAAATGGAAGGTTTAACATTGCTTAACTCCTTCCAAAAGAATCATTTACCATCCTGTCATTGGCGTAGAATTTGCTGCAGCTGAAGCACTTGATTTCTCTGTTCTGGGGGAAGCAGATTAATCTGTTCTGGTGTCAAGCTCATGACCTGCTGAAGAAGTGCCTTCTCCATCTCAGGACTCAACTACACAAGAGCAGAAGGAAAGTCAGAAAATGATGAAAAACTTGAGCTACTAATAGAATTTCGGCTGATAAGAAATTTAAAAGGTCAGATAAATTACCGATGCTGGGCGAGGCAGCTGATTGCCTGGGCCCATATGACTAGCAACTACTGGTGGTCCTGGAAGCTGTGTCATTGCTGGATTGTCTGGCGGACCTGACATCCAAGATCCTCTATCTACTTGCATGGAACTTCCAACTTGATTGTTGAACTCTGTCCCCAAGTGAGAACCTGCCTGAATAAGCAACAAGCAAACTGATAAATTCTCAAGCTACAACAGCCATCTGAGAGATTGTCGTATGTCCAATGAAATTTAAAGAAATTACAAAGTCTAGGCATCAGTGTGGATAACAGTCCATAAAAGTAGCAAGGGAAGGCCATTGATCTGCCAAGAACATCAGAGAAAATATAAAGGGCAGTAATCCATTTGAAAATTATGGTCCACATTTCTGATTTTAGTTACCCAACTAAAATACTATAAACAGAAAGGGATCTTAAAGTTCACAGAGAGGGCCATACTTTAAACTGAAAACAACTGGTAAAATACATTTTTGTTAGAGAGAGAGACCAGTATTTTATTTTTGAACAGGAAAATGCATACTTGTGCTACCATTAAATAATTTTTCATTTTCAGAAGTCAGTTAGAAACCATGGAAACTAACTCACACATCATTACAGCAAACCAACACAAAAAAGAGCAAAGACACAACATATCAATCAACAGACAATATCTAAGAGCACATATACCTGATACAGTGATTGAGGTGGCGGCTGTCCCTGCTGGAATGAAGGCCCAATGCTAGCTGTAGGTTTGTTACTTGACTGGAAAGTTTAACAAAAAAAATTTTAAGTTACATGTGATACACCCAAAATGACTAGGAACTATAATACTCAACTTACAAGAAACACAGGTTGTGACGGATATTGTTGAGCACCCAGGTGCTGGAAACCCACATTGGGCCCCATATGTGGGGCATACTGATGATGGAAAGATGGCATTGAAGATGGTCTAGGTTGTGGAGGCAATGGTGGTTGCAGTGGCAGATGAGGAGGTCCTGTTGACTGCAATGGTTGTTGTAACTGGTTGGAGGCGGTAGGCATTTGGGGTTGATGAAGTGAAGGTGGCTGTGAAGCAGGATGATGGGGAATTGGAGGCATGTTTGAGAGTTGAGAGGAATGTGGAACAGACATTGTCGTCATTGGGGGATTCAGATGCCCCTTAGACTGCTGTGGCACTTGCAAGGGATGTGAATGCATTGGCTGAGACTGAAGATTTACAGCAGGAATAGATGTAGACGAGATTGGCATTGCAGGTTGGTTCTGCTGTTGCTTTCTTATTGAAGTTAAGGTCTGAGATACACTTGGTTGGTCCTGCAAACCAACTTGAACAGGCAAAGTCTGTGCAGCCAGGATGTTTGGTTGCTGAAGTGGCTGTGCTGATTGCTGAGGTGGTTGCAATGCTGGTTGCTGGACACTTGGAATCTGAACACATAATGATATGTAGGACATACATAAATGTACCAATCAAAGCTACAGATAGAGAAATTTGATAAAGACAAAAAGCTTACCACTTGAGGAGGCTTTACCATCCCCAGCATAATTTGTGCCTGGTTAAACAAGATAAATGAGAAATTTTTAAATCAGAAATTTTTTTATCAGCATCAACAGAGTGGTTGCTAGTTAAGGAAACCGAGTACACTTGAATCAACTAAAGCATCGTTTTCAACAACTAGTATGGTAATACATAATCCACAAAGAAAAATGTATTGAAAATCAAGGCTTCACACAGACAGAGATGCAACAAAAACTACAGTGACACTAAGATGAACTGTGAAATGGTGCCTTACATAACCGCCTATATCACACGGTTAACTAATCAACAGAAGCAGCCTAATCATTTCATCCTAAAATTTGCAGTGCTATTTTACAACAATAATTTTAATCAGACAGACAAGAAAATCAGGGGATAAATAAAATCCCTTAAAGAAATAAGCAGCCATCTTGAATTTACTATTATTGACACGGCCACATCACACATGCAACAGTATATATGCATGGCATCAGATTTCAACAATCATGTAGCATTTTGCACCAATTCAAGTTCACAATGTTAACAGAAGGCATGCACCAAAAGTTAAATAATGAAAATTTTACCAAATCCTTATATTTGCTTAAGCATATCGCTGATTTCACAATTGATTAGGCTACTCATAGTGTCACCCAATTCATAGCAAAGCCTGAAAAAGGGTGGAAACTATGAACCTAGGTAACATTCAGTTTTTGCCAAGCATTCATGTAGACATTTTCATGTACTTGAGAGTAGAACTAACAAATATTATACCAGATATCTCATGCTCTTAACATTTATAATTAGCATGTAAACCACTTGTCACTTTCCCTCAATGAATTTCAAGTTTCCACTCTCATAAATAGAATTTTTTTTTTTTTTTCAAATTACTTATAGTTCCACATTTGGAATTATAAGTGTCAATTTCCTTCGATATATTTTTTATGTGCATTGGTCATGCAATTCTCCAAATAATTGGTTCAACAATTGAATGATTTAAAGACAACATATAAGCCATGGGAAACAGTCTTTTTATCAAGAAAATGAAACAATAAGTTACCAATTGACTATCAACACAACTGAATAAATTAATTTAAATTTGAACTAAAGTAATTAACAATCAAATCAAATTATAATTTTTGAGGAATGCACGACACTTTATTAACTAAAACGAAAAAAGAAAAGTTCAAACTGAAACCCTAACTGAAATTAGAACACTATTATCACATTAACGAAAGTAACACTGAATTCCCCGCAATAAGCTCATAAAACTAGCAAGAAAGAAAAAATAATAATAATAACGAGGACAATTTTCATTAGAAAGCAGATAGATACTTAATTTTAAAATCAATAACAAATTTAAACCTGAAAAAGAGCTTTCGTCAAGAGAGGGTTCTGAATTAGGATCTGTCTCGCTTGTTGCTGGTTCTGCTCGATCAGTGTCTGTATTCACCGAAACAAAAAATAGAAACATATTCCGCGTTAAGAGTGATTTCTATCATTTGTTAGTGAATGGTGTTTGGAGCAAAAGAACAATTACGAGAAACGAAAAGAAATTAGAGAGAAAGACAGAGACAGAGAAAGAGTGCCTTCATTTGAGACATGATTTCGTAAAGCTGGTTCTTCGACATACCGGCGAGACTCACCGGTAAGCCGTCGCCGGCGACTTGCTTTCCCGCCATTCCGCAAGAGAGAGGAAGGAGTGGTAGTCTGGTTGAATATCGGGGATTTTAAACCAATTAACCGACGCAAGGGGTTCTGGAAATTGTATTGAGCCCATTTATAATTTGTCTTTTATAATTAGGACCAAAATTACATTTTAATTTTTATTATTTGGAGAGCTACTGGTGGTTATTGGGCCGGATTAATCAGCCGGATTAACCCGTGATCTGACTCGAGAAAAATTGAACTTGCATTCGCTTGTATAAACAATATATAGTAAGGGTCGATTATGGATATGTGAACACGAATTAAGTCGAATTAAAGTAAAATAAACTAGAAACTTGACCTGTATGAATTCGAAACTGGTTAGGATTATAAGATTGTTGACTCGATATGTTAAATAAAAAAATTTTTAAAAATAAATAATTAATAAATCGACCCAAAATTCTATCGAATCTGTTTGGACACTGTTTATCTCTATGGACTAAGTCAAATTTATATTTTAGGAACCACGATCCAGTTTAACTTGGCCTGTTATACTTCCATACTCGAATTTAGATTGAGATAACAGGTTCATCTGGTTTGGATTGGTCGGAACCCGTCGAATTGGGCTCGTTAACCACTATTAAGGAGAGCCGACAAAAGGACGATTTGACCCAATTCATAATCAATATATATCGGTCCATTGTAAGCTTATATTGAATAAAAAGACAAAAATCTATCGCCAACCTGAACAAATTTATCATTAGTTAAGTCTAACTTAATTCGTAGATTCATTTAATCTATTTATATATATATATATTACAATTTATAATTAAATACTAAATAATTTAAGTTTTATGACTTATTTGATCAATTATATATTAAATAATTTTAAATTAATTTAAATTTATAATATTAATTAAATTAATTTTTTTTTAATTTTAGACTGGCCGTTTAGACTTACGGCCAGGCAAAGACTCAGGTGCTGCGGTTTTTTTGAGTCGTACCAGCAGCATTTTTTTTTTTTTTTTACATAAACCGAACCCATGAACATTGTTAGCTTGGGCCGGCCCGGCCAGGATCCGCATCATATTTATAGAAGCCTTTTAATTCATTTTCTTTAACGTCCAAGTAAAATGCAGTAAGGCGTTTGTTACACTGCACGGTACATATATATATATATATATATATATATAACTAAAAATCGCAATAATATGGCAGTTCATATAGAGAGCAATATGGATAGAGATCAGAACATACAATTCGATCCAATGCACAGTACACCCCGCAACAAAAGGTTTTCCCTTCGCTGAGAACTTACTTTAATTGACAAATGAACATAAAGTTACATAATTACGACATAACAATGGACCCTTTAACTACGGCTGAACAGTACTTTAACATAAATAAAACCACAGAAGCCTAGAAATTTGACATCTATTTACAACATTATTCTGAAAAACTAATGCTAAATGATTTTTAGTAAGGGCAGCTTTGCTCCGATATTGAGTCACTGTATTCCCTCTTTACTCGGTTGAAGATTGACAGAAAAGAGACATGGAATAGTTTACAACATGCATATATATATATATATGTGTGTGTGCGTGTGTGTGGGCGCGAGCGCGCGCGCGTGTTAGTTCAGACTTTACAGAGTTCACCATATGGAGTCCAAATTAAATGGTTGCTCCCGCTGTGGTTGTGGCACTGAATCTAAGACCTTTGAAGAAGAAGAAGCTTGGAAATTTGAACTTAAATCACTTCCAAACCGAGAAATTCCAGCTGCTTGTTGATGCAGAAACGAGTTATTATCAGTACTTGTATCTTCTCTTGCTTGATAATTCCTAAGCTGTAATGCCTTGAGAAGCAAGGAATTCATCGACAGATTCGAGCTTAGCAAGCTTGAAGGCCATGTTAGCGATGGAAGAGCAGCTGCAGCAGCAGCTTCCCTTGCGGCCGCAGCCCAATTATTCATGTTGAGCATGTTCATGTTAACATTGTTATCACTGTTGTAACTTTGTGTTGGAATATTACTGAATCCACTCGATAAATTAGCAATGGTGTTTAAGTTTGGCAACTCGATATCCACAAACTCATTGACAATTGAATTTGTATCACAAGGAGATTCCTCGGATGGCTGTGACGATGGTGTCTGCTGCGGTTTTTTCACAGCTGAGCTCTTCTGAAAGATCCTACAAACTACCCATTCCTCCTGTACACACAAGAAAGATTACATGAAAAAATGAACAAAAATCACAACCAAATAGAACAAATATTGAAAGAATGTAAGGATTAATGTGAAATATTCATATACCTTTGCTGATTTGAAAGGATGTTTGTTTTCAACCCTGTATTCATGCATGACCCAGTTGCTTTTCTCACCCTTAGGAGCTCTACCCTTGTAAAATACTAGGGTTTTCTTCATCCCAACAAGAACTCCAGCACGAAAGATTTCCTTATCTTTTCCTGTGGTTTTCCAATAGCCTGCTTCCGTGGCTCGGTTGGTTCGAAGTCCGGTTGGGTATTTTCGGTCTCTCAAGTTGAAGAAATACCATTCTTTCTTACCCATGGAAGCCTTGGCTGCACCATATATATACATTGACTCAGTCATAGTCGGGGCCACCAAACAGTCTAACTAGAACAACAAAAGATTAAAAAAAAAAATGCAGCAGCACTCTCTCTGGTTCTTGCTCGAGATATTGAATACAATATTTACCAATTACTGAAAGTTAAGCACAGTACTTAATACATTAATATTTCATTGTTTCAAGAAAGACCAAGATTCTATCTGGTCTAAACTCTCAATTTTCTGCCTCTGTGTCTATTAATGATAATATGTGATTGAGATTTAATTTTCTTTATATTCATATCTAACAATCATTAATTAATCATAAGCAAATTCTTACAAAAAAAAAAAAAAAAACCAATTTGATGAAAGGTGAAGCACCTCTATTCATTATACATAGTATATATCGTTAATTGAAAAATGAAGAGAGAAGAAGCTTATACTTTATAGAGTTTAAGAACTATTCCAATTTTACCAATGTAAATCACCAAAAAAAGTAGAGCAATAATATAACAATAATTATTTTCAATGAAATTAGGTTTCAAGACTGTTTAAACATAAATTTCAAATACAACATCTTTAAGAAAAGTAGGGAAATCATTTTTGAAAAATTAAAAACCAGAAAATAAGAAAAGGAGTTTGCTTTCAGAAAACTTTTGCTGCACTTGCAACCAAATATTGTCTTTTTATCTGTTTTCCCAATGAAAGAGAGAGAGAGAGAGAGAGAGAGAGAGAGAGAGAGAGAGAGAGAGAGAGATACAGACTTAGCCGCAATAAGATGGTATATAAATCAAGAAAAGGATTAAAGACTATCAATAAAGTTTAGGAAGCTACATAACACAATATTCTAGCTAAATTCTAAAAACATGAAAAGAAAACTAAACCATATGCATTACAGAAAATAATTATAAAAAGAATCAGGAAACAAATTAAAACTCTGAAACTACCAGGGAGGTCCCAAGGTTCACATTTGTTGAGATCAACATCTACAATTGCTTTGGATGTGAAACTAATATCAGCAACTTTTCGTGTTAGATAATAAGTAATGAGTTCTTCATCTGTTGGATGGAATCTGAACCCAGGAGGCAGGTTTTCCTCCATTTTGATCAAGACTCAAAACTTGTTGCCAAACCCAGTTATATATATTGATTTCTGGAAGCAAAATCAAAACAACCAAATACAGATATGATGCTTGAAAAATAAGCTTTATAAATATCAACAAGATGAGGTATTAATAATATAGGTGTGTACTTTCTGTTGTATAACTCACCCTTGAAGAAGAAGCTGCTGCAGCCATTGCTGTTAGTCTTTTTTCTAATCTTGATAATTACAGCTAACACTTTGACAAAGATGGTGCATGGAAAATATTGATTTTCTTACATGGGTTAATTTACCAATATGCCACTACCCAAATTTTCTCGGGAAAATTAAAATTATTACTAAAATGCCAAACACCTTTGGCATTGACTATGAGTTATTTGAATGGCAAAATTAAGAAATTTGTGCACGAGGGGGTTGAGTATTATTTACACAAACCCTAGATTTAAAGACAAATTCTTTCTTGTATAATCCTGTCCAACCACCTTCACCCATTTCTACCCACCAAACCCTAGCTAGTCCAATCGGAACACGCCCGTAACACCATCTCCATCAATATATTATTGGCGCTGTCACCTTCTGTCGTCATCAATCTCTCTCTCTCTCTCTCTCTCTCTCTCTCTCTCTCTCTCTCTCTCGCTCTCACTTATTATATTTTAGTTGCCCTTTTAATTAATTTCTTGTGTTATTTACACATTACAATGATAGATAACAAAGAATATGTTAGACATGACAGTTTATAGAGCTAGCGAAAGTTAGATTTTGTTGCTATATTTATTTGCAAGAAATGTCGATATATCTATCTAATATAGCAGCTGGCATAGGATATATAGTAATTTGATATGTTTCATGAGTGAATGTATAATATCTATATTTTTTATTGTGTGATAATATTAAATAAATATGGAGAAAGATTACTGGGGAGGAGTGGTTAAAATGGTCACCAAACCACACGACTGTGAGCATTGGTAAGCCATTTCTGTTGGATCTTTTCTTCGTACATTTTCCATTGTTTGTCTTCAAAGGTCTAAACCATCCATAAGTTTCAATCCTAACAAAAATTAAACTATGATGTCTGTTTATATCTCTACATTTTCCTAAACTTGGGGCTTCTAGAAACTCATCTACATAATTCATGCAAAACCCTCGCTATCTCTCTCTCTCTCCGTCTGTGATCACCTTGGTAAACGTCTTTGTACCTACTTACGTGCTTTGCATATATATCAAATTACTCTTCTCACTCACCTCTCTTCTTCAGAAAATTTTCAAAACTAAAAGAAAAATCGTTTCTGAAAAATTTAATTATGGGTTCAAAATAATAAACAAAACAATCTACAGCGAAATAATATCTTATATATTATCATCTTAAAATTATGTTATCATTTTAGTGGGTATAAATATTGCTTTTATCTACAGCAGAGAAAATGATTTTCGATAATGATCTTTGGATTGTTTTAGAAGAAATCACAAAATTGTAAAAATAAATTCAAAACGATCATAATAAATGTGTGTCCATTGGATTTAATATATAGAATAATTCATGCATTATGTAGCTTTCAACGAGTTAATTAATTATATGAATTATAGACAAGTTGGTGTCCAATTATAATAATTTATCAAGTCTTTTTTTTGTCTATAATATGTTGACCATTTCCTAATTAAAATCCAAAGAGAAATATTCCATATTAATCTTGATAAATACTTGGCAACATGTGGAAATTAAGGAGAGTCAAATAAAACTTTCTTGTCTTTATAGCTAATATGATTGGTCAACAGTAGTAATCTTGAAATTAATCGCATGATTAATATATAATTGTTTACGTTGCTAGCTTTGTCTTAACGGTCAATGTAATCTAACATAAAATATCCTTGATGATGAAATTAGAGATAATCACACCAAATAATCGGAAATTGTTGTGTATCTCGTTGATTTTTGCACTCAAGCTAAGCAATATGGGAGTGGTTTTGGTTATAAAAAAAATTTTGTGACTAAACATAAAGTTTATGGACAAAGCTGCAATACAACAGTTGTATCTTACTGTTGCTGTAATGTAATTATTGTATTGTAATTCATGCAATTTAATGATATTATAAACATATATATAATTATTTTTTATATAGTTATTCTCATTTTTGTACATTAATTAAACTCGTATCCTACATCGCCTATACTTTAACACATACTTTAACATGACTCAAAATTTATTGGGATTGATTCTTCTAAGAGGGAGAGAAAGTTTGCCATGTCCTGACCCTAAATTTGAACATGGACCATATCCAAATACAATTAGGCCTACTATCAAACTGGGTAGCTAACTTCAACCAAATCTTCTTCCAAAGCAATTATAAAATTGAATGAAAAGAAAATTGATTTTTTTTTTTAATAATTGAAATAGTAGTTAGTGAAAATACAGAAGAAAGAAAAACGTACTGTGATTGTTTCTGTTAAGAGAAAAGGAGTTGCTCCTGAGAATTAAAGAATGTTGGATGCAAGGGCATCAAGGAACAAATCAGCCTTTGGAGATTTAAGGGCCCAAGAGACAAATGCGCTGCAGCCTTTTGCTAAAATTGTTTGCTTCTAGTTCTAGATGATCTTCAGATTTGAAGGCAGCCGTAATATTTACTAATATAGATGATAATATAAGTATAGTATGAATGAGGATTCTGTAATGGCTTGAAAAGTTCTGACGGTAATTAACAAAAGATATTAGTGACTAAAGTGAAAGGATTTCAAAGTTCGGGGGGCTAATGTACTAATTCAAATAAATTGAGAGAAGAGAAGTAAATTGATATAAATGTGGACGATAGTGCAAAAACTAAAAGAATGGCCAAGACTATTTGATACGTCCTCGGTCTGGGGGGTGTGGATCGGGTTTGTTCAGGTGGCCTACAAAGTCAAAGAAGATTGGTGGAAGAACCACTGGCCACAAAATCAAATGAGACTGGTGGGACCCGTGTCTGATCTAGGTTAAAAGAATAGAGTTGCCACCCTTCCATCAGCTTAAGTTTTTGGTAAAATGGTAAAGACTTTTTCTAATCATTTGGTATCAGAGCTTGGTCACGGGCTCAAATCCCACCTTCGTAATTTTAGGTTCGAGGACGAATCTCACTTAAGAGGAAGGGAATGATATGTCTCTGGTCTGAGGGGTGTGGATTGGATTCATTCAGGTGGCCCACAAAGTCGAAGGAGACTGGTGGGAGAACCACAAGCCACAAAGTCGAATGAGACTAGTGGGACCCGTGTCTGATCAGGGTTAAAATGATAGAGTTGCTGCTCTTCCATCAGCTTAAACTTTTGGTAAAATGGTAAAAACTCTTTCTTATCACTATTACTAAGCCCAAACTTCAAGCCCATCTTTAGCATAAATTTAAGCCCACATCCATGTGAATAGGAAGCCTAAATTAGATTTAATGGAGGCCCAAAAACATAAATCAAGCCCTAGCCCAAATTTTATTTACATTAAGCTCAAAATTTCTAGAATTTTTTCCATTTATCTAGCTTAATCATGAATTAAAAGAAAGGAGAAAACATAAGAGGAAGGTATGTAAAAACCGTGAAGGAGAAGAAGAGGAAGATAGAGCTAACAGAGAAGAGAAGAAGAAGAAAGAAAGAAAGAGAAGAAGATAAGAAAGAATAAGAGAATAAGGAAGAAGAAAGAAAATAAGAAAAGAGGAGGAAGAAGGAAGAGAAATAGGATGCCAATGATGTAAAGATCTCTTCAATTTTTTCTTAAATTTGGTTAGTGTGGTGCTAATATGTATAGGATGAAATTGGAAGTTATGTATGTGGTTTGCTTTAGAAGTTGTGGGCAGTGAGAATTATATATGCATATGACAGTGAATAATTCTTGTGTATGGCAATGTTTGTTTTATATAAATATCAGTGTTTTAGCTATGCATAATGTATGAGAAATGTGAGATTTAAGTGTCAATAATGCATGAAAATGGTGGAAATGTTTAATGTTTTATATGGCAATGAATGTATTGTGTATATGGTTGGGGCATAGAATATGAGAAAATTGTTGGAAACATAAAATAGTTGTATATAGTAGTGATTAAATAGGCATAATGCAATGTTTCGATTTGTGTTTAATGCATGAGAAATGATAACTCTATGTTTATAGAGTTATTTTATCTATTTAAACTTAAATTTTAACTTAGATATTGTTGATTTTGTTATTATTAAATAAATTATTACATCTTTTTGTATTTTTTATTTTTAAGATAAAACTGATGGAAAACAGCATGTGAACTCTACCAAATGTAATATTCACAACAAGATTATCGCTGAAAATTGAATCTTATTCAAATCAGCTCATTACTTCAAATATTTTATAAAGACTAACTCAAATCGAGATCGCTCAAATGAGTTATCGCATTTTAGATATCAAGTATTCTAGAAATAAATATTATATCATGCTTATGTAAGTGTGTATGTCATTAATAATTTATGATGTAAGCAATGATGTAATATGTCATTATAATGTAAGTAATGTTGTTTAATGTAAGTGATGATGCAGAAGGGTGTATTGAGAAAAACAGAAAGCTTAATGGATGATGATGCAGACGATGATGTAAATAGGGGTGAACTTTGCCTATAAATAAACATTAGAATCATCATTCAAAGCACACAATATTGAGGAAAAGAAGAACACAAGTTTTTAGAGAGAGAAAGAGCTTAGAGAGGAGGAGCAAAGCAAAGGAGGAAACTATACGGCGAAGCTTCCAACCACTAAGTTTTTCTAATCTTTTATTATGTTTTGTTATTTAATATTTATTGTATTTTATTTTATTATGGGGTAGATTTATTTTTCTAGGGTTATAGTGTAACCTAACTTTGATGTTCCAACCCTTTATTTAATTTAATTATGGATTTTTTATCTTGGTTGATGCATTCAATATTACTCTTAATGCTTCTAAATAAT
>JAXCLQ010068637.1:0-14611 GCA_035584115.1 Cedrela odorata
TGTGTGTGTATGTGTGTGTGTGTGTGTGTGTGTGTGGGGTGGGGGGGGGGGGGGTGTGTGTGGATGTGGACAAGATTGAAAACTCCTTACTTTTACACAATTTTTTTATACTAATTTCTCAACCATTAGATCAATGCACTCTTAGTGGTTGGTACTTACTCAAATCTCCCCTAAGGTTTGCGAAAATTTTAATTTGTGGTAAGTTTTATTGAAAGACATACTTATCTCCCCTTAACTGTTTGTTGACTAACATTGTAATACCCCCAAAATCAGGGATGCTACCGGTAGGTGACGGAATTCCCCGTCACCCTGATCCTCTCTCTCTTCGTCTATTTGAATGCATGCTTAATTATAATAAATGACAATAACAAATGACACAATGCATAAAATGTATAAGGGCAATGTGCCCAATTATGACATAACCGTAATCTATCAGTATTTTATAACATATGATGTATTATAATAAATGTCGTAGTCTAGACATGACTCTAAAATATGTTACTATCTGCACTATGCATGATCCTCTGTGCATGACGAACCTATATGCCTTAGTGACTGCAGTGTATATCTTCTCTTCTGCTTATGTCTTTAATGTATTGAAACAACTCACCAGATATTAAATCTATAAAACTGGAGAGTGAGGGAGATGAGTCCAGAAAGACCCAGTGAGTGGAAAGATATTTTTAATAAAATCATTATTACATATACATATACTTAAAAAAAATAAAAACTGCACATAATCATTTATCTGTTCATTACTAGTACATATTAAAGTACTATTGTATACAAATACACATATAACATCATGCGCATACATATTTGTCTGGTTCATATCTAGGGCTACACACTTGACTGAGCATAATGATTATATCTGGATCTATGGATCAATTCTGCAGCACACGCACTCGCACACACATGTAATCATATACATACATACATATATATATATATATATCATAAATAAAGAATTCATATCTATATCATATTCGGCCTCTTCTTGGCCATACACATAGCTATAATAATGAATATTGTCACGCCCTGACCTTGGGGTCCACCTGTGACAATCGCCACAGACTCTCCTAATACAATCCATATGCCCAGAAAGTACTAGGAGAGCCTGTAAGGCTTCTTGTAAAACATAAACATATGAAAACAGTTTATAAATGTATCTTTTATCCATAGGAGTATTATCAAAGAATTGGTCTCTGTGATCAATTCATGCACAACATATTTAGAAAATAAACATTTACATATGGGTTGAACAAAATATTTATTTCTTACATAACATTTAGTTATAATACAATATTTTACATAACTTTTAGGAAAATACATATTCAAATAAAAACGCATATATAGTAGACTCTGAATTATACAAGTGAGTTAAGATTGAAAACCTACCAAGAGCTTCTCAAGCTCTCTGTCGCCAGCACTAAACTGGCTAGGACTAACGCACCTAACCTGAAAATTGAAATTATAAGAAGTGAGTATACAACTATACTCAGTGAGTAAATACATAAATACCGATATATATACATGAACAGTCATTTAAAAATACAGATATTGAGATTTATTTCACAATTCACTTAAAATACATATATACATGTTCATGTAAATCAATGATCACAATACATTTCATTGGTCTGCATTAGTTTTAAAACTTGATCAATCGGGCTAGCCATACATCCTCGACATGCTACCTTAGTCTGGATAAAATCCGTAACCATCAGTAGGCTTTTCATGCATCAACCATATGCAATAAAAGTTTATCAAATAGGAAATCATTATCATGCTTTGAAAAATCATTTATTTTCTTAGAAAGCATGCATTTATAAAAACAAGCCAACCTCACTGATGTTGGTCTCGAGTAGTTGCTCAGTGATATGAGTGACTATTCTCATAATTCCGTCAAATCCATGAGATCTCTATCAAGCTGTCAGGACTTTCCATATGGTCTTTAGAATCGCATATACGTGCATGGCACACAGTGGGCTTACCATGGCTTATCATCCCTTAAACAGTCCACTGCGACACCAATAACCTACACGGCCTCTCATAGGTCTGTCTATAGGTTACAGCCCTATATATATAGTAAATAACATGGTCCACTACCCATTAAACAATAACTGACCTTATTGGCCTCATCACCAATATACATGCATTTATAAATCATTTCATAACAATGGTTATTCATCAACAAAACAAATCCTGGCCTCTCCGACCATTTCATTTATACAAATCATTTTCAATAATGATTTTAAATGAATTCAACAATTTAGGCCTTCCCAGCCATCTCAGCATGTATACATTTCAAAACATTTTCAATAAGTAGACCAAATAATCAAACATCCTAATATCCAAGTAAAACACATGTAAAACATTCATTTCAAGTTTTATTTCAACATTTCAACATTTCAAAACACCTGTTTCACACACAAGCATACATATAATATCACATGCATTTTATTTACCTAATGTGTATGTATAAATTTAATCACTGCTAAGGGGAGGGTAACCACTCCCACTACTAATTCTCATGCTCAATCGGCCTTTTTCGCAAGTTCTCGGAACCTAACACCACACATGCATACATATAATAAATTTCACGATTTCAAATAACTTAATGTATATGCACTAAATGTAGTGCTCGTGGAAAATATATCTATGATTCCTTAGTTGACACATGACACATCACGAGGCTTATTAATCGATGCCATTTAACCAATTTTCATCAATAAAATCCCATGGCGGTAAAAGTTTATATTTCACATTTTCATCTAAAACGAATTATTCATTCCAAAATAATATCTAGCCTATATCATCATATACTCTCACTTGTCCCTAAAACAACACAAATATGCATTTCTTATACGAAATTTAAATAAATTTCGCATGAACAATAAGCCCTAGAATTGCAATATGCTCACATTATTAAAATATAACTTATAATGGTTTAATAGGCCTACTTTTAGCCTGTAGAAATCCTTAAAAACTCCAACATTGTCGTTTAAATACAAAACTCCCAAGTTCTCGTCGAACCCTAACTTTTCCTCTTTGCTATATCTAGTCCGAAATCAGCACCAAATTGATGTGGGAAGAATAGGTAATCACTTAGCAAACAAATTGAAAATAATGCTAAGGGATTTGCTGAAATGTATGAAGAAATCAAAGAGAAAAAGAAAGAGAGAGGTGTTTTAGAGAGAGAAGGGGAAATGAATGAATGATGAAAACTCTGAGGTTGAATATCCCTCTTGGGTATTTATAATAGTGGGCGAAAAGACCAATTTGCTCGTTGAATTTCAATCAAATTAGCATCATGTATTGATACTTTTAAACTAGGTATCGATACTTTTGGACCGGGTATCAATACCTTGGGTTTAGGTATCGATTTGTTTATTAAAAATTATATTTTAGAAATTTCATTGATCTCAAAGTATCGATACATTTACCTTTATATATCGATCCATTCTTTCTAATGTAAAAGATATCGATCTGGTTCAACATGTAAATATTTTTCAACTCTCTATTTTGCCATGGATTGATATCTTTGATAAAGGTATCGATTTGGTCCAACTTGTAATTATTTTTGAACTTTCTATTTCGTAAGGTATTGATACTTTCTTCATAAGTATCGATCCGTTCAGTGGGTGTCAATCTGCATTATTCATGTATCAATGCCATTAGTCTCAAGTATCGATATTTCCTATTAATTGATCTATTTTCTTAAAAAAGCTTAAAATAAAAATTTTTTCTTAGGGGCTTCGCCCTTCGGACCCCTGCAAAGGTGCTACCCCTTGACTCCACTCACTAACCGGCTAGCGAGATCGTCGAATACTTCAATGTAGGGCAACATATCGAAATTCAACTTATGCAAAATTCTAAATCATAACATCAAATTCATTTCATTCATATAATTTATCTCAATTTAAATTCACCTAAGCCTCAATACTGTGTCAACTAAACATTACCATGCATGTGTGGACTTGAATGTCATTAATTGACCATGTTATCCTTATGTTTGGAAAATAGGGTTTAACAAACATAATTATAAACATTATATAAAATAAATAAGAAGTATAAGTATTCCACTCACTGGTTTATGCTTAACCAAGTCTAAGTCGCGGTACCGTAGGCGATCCATAGTCCAAACATCATTTCGTTAAAGCCCGAAATGTGATATACCTATCTCAAGGATGAATAAATATATTATGAACAATGAACTAAATCTGAATTCAAACTGTTTAAAATCTTCAACGGTTTTAATGGAAATCAAATTTAAATCACCTATGTTGAGAAATCACAAATCCAACTCTAACTATTCTAGGTAATGTCTCCCCGAAATAGGGGATGGTTTAAAATTCTGTTGTGACCTATTGGAAGCACATTTTAAACCAAATTTTTTTAAATGTTCATCCCTTATAAGTCTAGTTTAATCAGTTGTTCACGGTTCCTTATTTGGAATTCTAGAGTTTAACTTATACTCAAATGAACGAATACTATTCTAACTAAATTTCACAATAGGGCAGTTGGTTTTCGAGATTTTTTAAAATTCATTTCTTAAGGAAACAACCTGATTTTAACTATATTATTCTTTATTATGTTTAGTTTTTGTGACTTTTTATGGATCTTAATTTTGATTCCTAAAACTCAAATTATAACCAAATAATTACATACTGTGTAGAAACAAGACAGTGTCCAATGTCAAAATAGGGTAACTGAATTCTGAATTTTATTGAGAACTCATCCCTGCATGAAAAGGTCTAATTTTTGGATAAGTTATTCCTTTATATGTTTAATTTTGACAAAATTCTATGGAGTTAACATCAAATGTCGGGAACACTATTTTATTTTCAATTTTCCATACGCTGCCCAAAATTTTTCCACAGTCAAAATGCCATATAGGGCAGCCAAGTTTCTAAAATTTCTAGGAACTCATCCTATCACAAAAAATTATGATTTTTCTTTATTTTTCTCATTATTGTGTCTAGTTTCCATAGAATTTACAGTTTATAAATTGGAGGTCTATAATTCTTTTTATAATCACAACACTAAGCCTAGGTCAGAAATTCCAACAACAAAACATCACCCCTACCTTTCCAAATTTTTCAGCCTCAAAACTTAACCACACTTTAGTGACCATTTCCCATGCATCATTGACACTTTAATTGTACATTTCTTATGCATAAACACAACTATAACTCTACCTTAGGCCTACTTAGTTACTGCCCTATACAATTTTTAACATTTCCAACAATTTCTTCATTTACCAACTATTATGCATGCTTACACTCCACCTTCACCATATTTTGCACCCTAGACATGGCTATATACCTATAGAACATTCACTCACTGCCATATATCTCCATTAACATTGCCACATACATAAATCACGCACTATCTATAACCTTTTCAAAATCAACAGTTCAAATAATATACAATTCCCACACATAATCAAAATAATCAACACCAAAACAAAAATAAGAATTTCAAGAAATTCTTAACAAATCAAAATTCTTCTTACATCTCTTTCTTCTCCAGGTCCTACCTCTTCTCCCTTTTCTTCTTCTTCCTTTCTTCTCCTCCTTTCTTTTTCTTCTTTTTTTGTAACGACCGAAAATTTTAAGCAATAGTTATAATAAAGATTTAGTGACCAGAATAAAATTTTTCCTATCTTAAAGGATAAACAACTTGAAAAGTGAGTGTTATAACAGATTTTTTTTTTAATGATGATAATTACCAAATAACATTAAGTATTAGAATGAAGAGTTTTCAAAACTTAAGGGGTAAAATGCTAAATCAAAGCAAGTGAAAAAAAAGGGGCCAAATGATTAAGATCATTTAACTCATGATTTTGGGATTATTTTAAGTGCAACTTGGGCTTAGAAAAACAAATTTTAAAATGAGCCCAATTAAGCTAAATAGTGGTTGGCCCATGTTATTGCATTTAAAAGGATTTGTTTTGTTTTATTTCATTAATTTTCTTTTAATTGGAAACATTGAGAAAATTCTAGAGAGAGTTGAAGAAAAAAAAAAAGAATAGAAGGAGAATACAGGAAGAGAAGTGGAGAAGGAGGAAAGGGCCGAGAGAGAGAGTTTTGGCGATGGATCAGATTTTGAAATGTCACACCCCGTTCTACCTATATGGGTACGTAACAATCGCCATACAATCATGAGATATATTTTTCACCAGTACTCCCATGATTGTATAAGGCCTCCATATTTCTATCATGCAACTATATAAAATTCTAAATTTAATAATCTACATATAGTATCCACACAAATACATCTATTGAATTCACAACATTTACACTCATAATACATTCGTTATCTACAATCCAAAAGCAATACATAATTTATGGATCCCTACTACGCCTTATATCAGTTTATAATTGTGGAGACACTAAATACTTACAAGTCTCCTATACTCATACTCAACAAAACTAAGTCCCAGGGAGTGGACTCGTAACCCCTGAATGTTTGTCTAATATGAAAATATTTTTAAAAAATTAAAAAAAATGAGTACAACTCAGTGAGTAGATGGATAATTTAAAACCTGAAGATTATAAAACAGAATATGGAGTACCAACATTTTACATAAGAAAATACAAGATTTCACTATAAATTAAAATCATTTCATCAAATGTAACAATATGTTCAAACCCCTTTCATAAACAATATCTGTGGATGTCAATAATATATATATACATATATATCTAGGCTTGCCCGGAAACTATTCCTCAAATTATTCGTCTGTGCACTGTTGACAAATATCTCGAGACTGGCTAATGAGTTATTTTACATCAGTATATAAGTAAAAATATTTAGCCCACTCATTAGCATTGGCCTGGACAAGCGGATGCTGTGCTAAACATCGACTTATCTAGCCGCAACCTCTCTTTTGCCTTTTATCAGATGACAAAGGCGGAAATGATAACCTCTCCCTTACACTATTCTTGGGTAAGGGCAGAATCTGTGCATAGATACGCTCAACTGAGCACTTGCACCAAAAACCTCAAACATCAAAATTCATAAGCAAGGTTCATCATTTACATCACATATCAACTCAAATAAATTTACAACATATCAAACATCCACAGTATAGTATATTTCGTAAATAATTCATTCCATTTCATAAAATTTACTCTTACTCATCATGTATCAATTTCATATTTACAATGTGTTCAAATTTCATAAATTCACAATATAATTTAATATTTAAATCATATATATATATATCTTTAGAAAATAATTTAGAATTTCAATCATTTTATTTTGAAAATTAAAAAAAAACATATTCCATCTACTCACCTGTACGCTCGTAAATCCTCGACTCAAGGTGTCGATATTGGATGTTTGGGTCATTGATCTACAATTATGTGATTTTTCATAAATCTTTACACAATATGTCTAATTAAATATATTAAATGTAATATACATAACTTATTACCTAAATAAACAATAATATAATTGAATATTTATTAAATAAAATCCAAATTTATACTAAAAATCTCCTTTATGAACAGTGCATATTCTAATGTTTACGACAATACGCACCGCTCAAAATTAGCAATGTATTTCGACCTAACTTACACACTTTATTACGAGTCTAGTTTACACTATACTTTACAGATTTGAGTTTTGATTCCGTCAGCTCAAGTTACGCCAAGTTTTCGACATGTGTTTCACTAAAACAGGATATGTCATCTGCAGGGCTGTCACTTTAAAAAATTTATTGCATTCTCATTTCTTTAAGAAATGAGCTAAATTTTAGATATGTTATGCTTCTAGATGTCTAGTTTCTATTGAATTTTATGGTGCCTTAATTCAATATCAGAAACTCTTCTAGATTTCGTTTTTCAAAGCCTTGCTCAGATTTCTAACGACTGCATCCATCAGAATTTTGTCCCATGTTTTAACACACTTCCAATCACTAATTCCATGACTTATCACACCTAAGTTCTTCATTTTTTTGTCCACTAACCACCTTTATAAGAGCACATGACAATCACTCATGTTTCTCCTAGTTACACAAGCATTTTTGCCACACTACTCATACACAACCCCTGTTGACAGCTTTCACTCTTACAATGTATATACCATTTTCATACTCTATCACTACTTCAATACCTTGTAACCTTTTAAGTTTACATTTACTAGACATAAGTGTCATCAATTATGGTCACAGAATTTTTGTACATGCCCTGCCACTTATATAACCTATCCATTTTTTTCACTTTCCATGCTCAATAATTCATTAACATATATACCTACACTCTAATTTGCCCTTGGCTAATTTTTTTTTATGAAGGATAACTTAGTTATATCACCCATGTTTATGCTCTTAAGACATAGACTCGTCTTCCAACTATTAGTATCCAATACTAATCCCTAGCGGCATAAAACATGCTAGTTATGCAATGTCATATTCCCAAATGACATCACCTCAATTGAGAACTAATTTGAATGTATTCTAATCAAAACTCTGTACTTATATCTACAACTCCTTGCATATAGAGTTATGACATCACAATACATCATGAGATCTCATTCTATATTATTTATTTAATAAAGCAACTGTAAATGCAAAATGATATAAATGCCATTTTACTAATCGTAAACAACTTGACAATCAATTACAGAAATATTTATATCAATGAATGATATCCCTGAACCACATGACATGATTCATTTTAGGGTATATCTCCAACAAATTCCCACTTGCACTAGAGCCAATCACCGTGGTATCCAATACCCATCCTCTCCAGGTGGTGATCCAGTTGCTGCTTCATCAAAGGTTTGTTCAGTGGGTTTGCCACGTTATCCGTGGACGGGGTTTTCTGTACATCCAGGTGTTTATCTGATGTGAACTCTCTGATCAAGTGATATTTCCTTTGAATATGTTTAGACTTCTGGTGAGACTTTGGCTCCTTAGCCTGAGTTATAGCTCCATTGTTATCATAGTACAAAGTTACTGGGTTAACTATAGAAGGAATCACTCCTAGTTCTGTTACGAACTTACGGATCCAAACAGCCTCTTTCGCTGCTTTAGAAATAGCGATATACTCAGCTTTTGTGGTAAAGTCAACTGTAGTAGTTTGTTTGGAACTTTTCCAATAGACAACACCTCTATTATAAATAAAGACAAATATAGATGTAGACTTTCTATCATCCACATCTGATTAGAAATCAAAATCAGTATAACCCTCAAGTTTTAACTCATCTCCCTCATAAGTCAACACCAAATCCTTAGTTCTTCTCAAGTACTTTATAATTCTTTGATCGCAGTTCAATGTTCTTCTCTAAGGTTTGGCTAATATCTACTCGTGACACTCACAGCATATGCTATATCAGGTCTAGTACATAGCATGGCATACATAAGACTGCTTATTGCCGAAGCATAAGGTATCTTTTGTATACGTATGTGCTCAGCTTCAGTTTTGGGTCCTATCTCTCTCTTGAGAGATGTATGCCATGACTTCATGACAAGAAACCCCTCTTAGAGCTATCCATACTGAACTTCTTTAGCATTTTATCTATGTACTGACTCTGGGAAAGACCTATCATTCTTTTTGCTCTATCTCTATAGAGGCAAATACCCAAAATGAAGGTCGCTCCTCCCAAGTCTTTCATAGAGAAAACGTTAGACAAAAAACACAATTTAGTCTTAGATAACATGCCCATATCATTACCTATGAGTAATATGTCATCTATATATAATACTAGGAATATGACGGCATTGTTATTTTCTTTTTTGTAGACAATGGTTCATCAATATTCTTAATGAAGCCAAACGATTTGACCACATCATCAAATTGTATGTTCCAACTTCTAGAAGCTTGCTTTAATCCATAAATGGATCTATGCAACTTACAAACCTTATGACTATCAACAAAGACAACAAACCTAACTGGTTGTTGCATGTATATGGACTATTCAATGAAACCATTAAGGAAGGCTGTCTTTACATCCATCTATCATATCTCATAGTCATAATAAGCTGCAATAGTAAGTAATATCCAAATGGACTTCAGCATGGCTATAGGTGAAAAGGTTTCATCAAAATTAACATCTTGTTTCTAATTATAACCCTTTACCACCAACTTAGCTTTAAAAGTCTCCACTTTTCCATCTTTGCCAATCTTTTGTTTGTAAACCCATTTACAACTGATAGGAACTATTCCTTCTGGCGGATCAACAAGTGACCACACTTGGTTAGCATACATGGATTCTATCTTAGATTTCATGGCCTTAAGCCATCTTCTAGAATCGATATCTAATATTGCCTCTTTATAAGTTTTAAGATTTCCCTCTGTATATCTTTTCCAATCATAAATGATTCATAATCATTTTCAGAAAGGAAATAATATCTCTAAGAAGGGCGTGATATCCTACTAGATCTGTGAAAAGTTCGGTCTACAGAATACTCAAGATCAGATCGAACTGGTTCATCAATATGAACTAGTTCATTCGCATTAACCGGCTCATCCATCTGAGGTTGATCATTATTAAGCTTTTCAGACTTCTATGAAAGCTTAATTTTTCTACCTATACCACCATCCTTAATGAACTGATTCTTGAAGAACTGTGCATGTCTACTAATTAAAACCTTTCGATCAGTATAAAAGTAGAAATAATATCCTAAACTATCTTTAGGATATCCAATGAATCGACCTTTTTCAGACTTAGCATCCGGTTTCCTAATATTAACTAATTTAACATAAGTTGGACATCCCCAAGGCTTCATGTAATTGAAGCTTGATAGCTTCCCATACCATATCTCATACGGTATCTTAGGAACAACTTTGGATGAAGTCCTGTTCAAAATGTAAATTGTAGTATTTAGGGCATTTAGCCAAAGATATGTAGGTAAGTTTGTAAAGTTCATCATGGATTATACCATATCTAATAAAGTACGATTCCTCCTTTCCGAGACATCATTATGCTGTATTGTATAAAAAGGTGTAAGCTAAGAAAGTATACTATTAACTTTGAGAAATTCTAGAAACTCAGTACTTAAGTATTCACCTCCATGATCTGATTGTAGAGTTTTAATACTTTTTCTTATTTATTTTGCTATTTCAGCTTTGAATTCTTTGAACTTTTTAAAAGATTCAGATTTGTACTTCAATAAGTACACATAACTATACCATGAGTGATCATTTGTAAAGGTTATGAAGTAAGAGAAATCACCTCTGGCCATTTCACTAAATGGACCACATACATCAGTATATATCAATTCAAGAACTTTATCAGCTCTTTTCCTTTGTCCCACAAAGGGCGATTTGGTCATCTTTCTTTAAAGATAGGATTTACAAGTGTGGTAGGGTTCACAACCCAATAGACCTATCAGTCTATCATTGCCCTTTTGAATTAAGTTCATTTCTAGATATTTTCTTATTAATAGTATCAGTTATGTTTATTTCATTAGTCTCAAGAATATATAAACCATTTATATTCAAGCTAGTGCCAATCAATTTATTTCTCAAATAAATCGAATATTTACATCCATTAAACATAAATGTCTAACCCTATTTACACATTTGATGAACAGATAAAATATTTCTATTAGCTGTATCAAAATACAATGTTTTGTACAATACAAAAATATGACCTGAAGGCAAAACAATTTTGCACGTTCCTGAGAAAGTGGCAGCAACTGTTGCTCTATTTGCCATCTTCAACGTCACTACACCCTCCTTCAGTAACTCTTTATTGTAAAGGTCTTGTAATGGCATACATATATGTGAAGTGGCAGCTGAATCAATTATCCAACTATTTGAATCTAAACTAACATTTAATTCAATTTCAATAACAAGACAAGAAAGCATACATTGCGCCTTCTTCTGTCTGATGCTCTTCATGTAAAGAGGATAATTCCTCTTCCAATGTCCGAGCTTCTTGCAATGATGACACTCATCATTGACTTGGGTATTGGCAACTCGTTTGCCTTTACCTTTCTTTTTCTTGTTCTTAGAAACTCCTCCATTGGGTCCAACCCTAGAGGACTTCTTACCTTTTAGTTTAGACATCTTATCATAAGACACTATAGCAAGAACGGTCTCCCTTCCTTGACCCTTTGAAACTCTTTTATGAAATGAAACAATATCATTCATAAGTCCAGGAAGAGTTTGTTCCAGTTTATTCATGTGATAGTTGGTAACAAACTGGTCAAAGATAAATGGGAGTGTCAAGTATTTTAAGAAGAGGGTTCAATATTCTTTCACTTGAGAAGAGATTCAACTCTTAAAATATCTGCAGAAAAGGAAAATACATTAGTATGTATCAATTGTATATTTATATTTCTTACTATTTAGTTTTAAACTTTAAACTAAATAGTTCTCCACTACTTTAATTATGTCCTATACTCCCTTGATGAGAAAACTATAACCACATTACAGGTTTTTGTAGGTGATCATATTCTTATCAAACTCACAAGACCTCACCTAATAGTTATTGGTCAAGCAATCCCATTAAGTTAGAAATTCATTTCTGTTTGTAACTCCTTACAAGACATGATCAATATACCTTTAGGAAAAGACACCTCACCTAATAGTTATTGGCACCTCAACCTAGTTAAGCTAGACCTAACGCCTTTTCTTGAAAAGGAGCGAAATCAAACCCCTCACCTAATAGTTATTGGGTTGCCCCATCAAAGATGACTATAATCTATCGACTGCATTGGAAGGTTTGAACCTAATATTTAATAAGAGGGAGATTTTCATTTTGAGGTCTCATTTAATATACATCACCATTCATATTATTTAGCAATAGGTTCATATCATTCTAAATGACATCAATATCAAATATTAACCCATCACATATTTAATCATATTAAATATATAAATTAACAATTAATTTATTTATGAGAGAGTTCAACTGATACATTATCAATTGGTTGATTTATGTTCATCATTTTACTCCCATTAGAATTCTATTAATTCCAGTTGAATCAAGATTAATTAGAATCGTCATTCAATTCAATTTTAAATTCAGATTATTATTTTTCTGTTCGATTGAAACAATTTCAAACATGAAAATTTTAATTTCTACAAATCAAATTTTTTGATAATAGAAAATACATTAATCAAATTAGTGCATATTGAAGTTGTAGCTCAAGGAAGGTTATGATATTTGGAGATTATATAAGAATGAAGAAAAAATAAAAAAAAAGTTTTACTCTTTTTTATTTTTTTTAGAAAAAACATAGAATGGATCAATCCTTCCTTCTCAGGGTATTAATCTAATCTTATAAGAGAAATCAATGTACGTCTCACACAGACACAGATCGATCCTTTTTGGCTATACATTGATACATGGCTATCCAGATTTCAAGTATCGATCTGTTTCACTGAGGGGATCGACCAAATCGACCCTTGAATAGTAAGTATCGATCCTTTCTCTAATGAGATCGATACTTCATGAAATAGAATGGTCCGTAACTTTTGAGTATCGATTTGTGTCATTGAGGGTGTTGATCATATCGACCCTTTCAACAACAAGTATCGATCATTTCTTTAAAGAGATCTATACTTCCTGAAACAGAATGCTATAGGACGATATAGAGCCATCTTGTATCGATATGTTTGCTTAAGGTATCGACACTCGATGCCTTTTAGCCAGTAAGTACCGATCCATTTTACAAAAGGATCGATATTGGCATCACAACAGATCAATCCTGGGCCATTTTTAACATTTCATAAGTTTCTAAAACTTGTCTAAAACGTCTCTAAAGTTTCTAAAACTTCTTAAACAACTTCATTCAAGTCTCTAAACATAATAGCACTTATTAATCATATTAACAGAGTCTGTTATCATGCTTTTTCATAAAACATAATCATATAAATGTCTTCATTTGATCAAATTAAATTATAACCATTTCCATGCTCTCATATATATCATATATATTCTCATACATGTCAACACAAAATTTAATCACCATTAACATTTTGTATCAACACATACATATGCTTAAAACACAACAAATTAAATTCTCATGCTTTTAAACATAAAGAGCATTTTATTCAAAATAACATGTTATCAATTTCAAGCTGCACTAAATAATCCATATGAACAAAATCAACATCCATACATAGATCTTAAAACAAGCATACATGTTCATATCATGGCTTTGATACCACTTGAAGGATAACTCAATTAGAGCGCGACACGCGGGATTGATTCCTGGGTGCGCTCCAGCCGAACTAGATGCAGGGGAGCCATTGTTGTCACACGGCAAGTGCGGAAAAGACTCACCCAAAGACCATAGACATGGATGTATGTGCATTTAAAATTTTAAGCGATTTAAACTAAAGATTAACACATACCTTATATTTCGATCTTCTGGAATAGGCTACTCATTAGCTTGTTGGCAGGTCATACACACAGGTTTGACTTTGACAAGTTTTGGTTACCCGGATTCCTTTATAGAAACTAAAGAACAAGTTTTCTAGATCTTGAAAACTTCTAGTTCTTTATGGAAGAGATGGAAGAACTTGAAACACCTTTCACTACTTTCCTCCTCTTTTTCTTTCTCTCTTTATTCTCTTCTTTCTCTCTTTTGGGTTTGTTCAAAACAAAACCCTCACCCATTCATCAATGGAGTTCTCAGCAGAGA
>JAXCLQ010068648.1:0-14600 GCA_035584115.1 Cedrela odorata
AAATATCACTTGATTAAAGAGTTTATATCAGATAAACAGATCTCTGTGTAGAAAACGCCATCCACGGATAACGTGGCAGACCCGCTGACTAAGCCGATGACACAGCAGTAATTTGATCACCACTTGAAGAGGATAGGTATTGGATATCATGGTGATTGGCTCTAATGCAAAAGAGAGTTTGTTAGAGATATGCCTTAGAATCAATCGTATCATGCGGTTTAGGGATATCATCCTTATGTATATATAACTTTGTAAATTATTGTAAATCAGTTTATGATTAATAAAATTGTATCTATCTCATTTTGCATATATAGTTGCGTATATATATAGATGTTATATATAAAATGCAGAATGAGATCCCGTGATGTATTATAACGTCATGACTCTATTTGCAAGGAATTGCAGATATGAGTACAGAGTCTTATCTAAATACATCTGAATTAGTTCCCAGTTGAGGTATTACCATATGGGATTATGACATTGCATGATTGGCATGTTTGATGCTGCCAAGGATTAGTATTTGATGCTAATAGTTGGGTGACGAGTCTCATGTCACAAGAGCATAAACATAAGTAATACATTGGAGTGCGTGTTACTGAACGTGACCAAATGTGACGAATCACATGGGTCATTATCCATAGTCAATGATACGTTACACAGCCGTACTAGTGCACCACTGGTCCTTTGACCTGAGGTATCACGGCTGCCCACTGCATTGAGGCACATCGTTCACTTGTGTATATTGCACCGGGCTAGTCACGCCTGGTGAAAAAAAGCTTGCTGGAAATATGTTTAGGTGTAAGAGGACAGGTGATGACCAAGACGGAATTTGCTGGCTCAGATATTAGAGTTTGAGATCCTAGGCAAGGATGTCGTACATGGGAAGTGAAATCTCTAGCCAGAATATGTGTTTCTGGAAAGGTGTTTTCGGATACATGATTCCTATATATGATTCGAGACCTTGTTCCGATAATTGAGTTAAGGGTTTAATGATTCTATAACCCGTACTCGATCGGGAATCGACAGTAGAGGGACATTACTACATTTACATATGACTATATGGATTCATTAGTGTTTGGGGGTTGTGGTATCTTGTTAGAGGTTGCATATGATCATTGGGAACTTTGGTTGCAAAGAGTTGTATCGAAGAGATACGAAGGAGTTCGTGTCCACCCATGTCCAGTTCATAGTGAACCCAGGGGGTCACACACATAGTCGGTTACTTGATGATGATGGCTATTATTACTATGCAATAATCGTTAACTAGTTAATGATGTTGTACAGATATTGATCGGGTAGCAATTTGATTCTTTATTGTAAAGAATATATTTTTCGGCTCTGATACCCTAGTACGCGTATGCGTAAAAAATTTTTCAGTTTAATTTTGGGATACCGTAAATATGATTTACGGATGTAATAATAGTGATATATTATTATTATATTTTAATATGATTAAAGTAATCATAAAATATAATTATTAAATATATTAATATAATTATAAATATCTAATATATATTATTGATATATATATGTATCTATATGTATCTATATGTAAGATGTTAATTAATATATGTGTATATAAATGTATATATATATATGTATCTCTCTCTCTTTTTGATATATATATATATATGTTAATTTTATTAATATATATATATTATATTTATGATATATAATGGATTAATGTATTAATAATGTATTAATGCATTAATATATGTATATATATGTATTAAAGGAATGCATGTATGTGATAATAGATATGCATTCTGCCGACCTAAGTTAGCAATGAATCACCATTGCATTAATTGAATTTTGATATTTATGAAATTGTGGAGTCGGTGGAAGGATTTGTTTGAAAAACAAAGCTTAAGGGTTAAGCTTGCATACACATATATATAAACATACACACAGAATACGGGTAAGTAAGAAATTAAGTTTCTTTTTCTTTCTCTATTTTCTTTCGTTTGTTTTTCTGTGTTTTTGAAACATAAGCCTCTTTCTCTTCTTCAACTAACCGAAGCTTGGCGAAGCAAAGATTGGTGCAGCGTTTTAGTAGTAAACCAAGGCAGAAACCAGAAGAGAGAGAAAGAGAAAGGCGAGAGAGATAGAGAGCTTGTTAAGCTTTGTGAAGCTTAAACCGAAGCTCAAAGATCCCAATCAAGCCAGAACTAGCATCCTCAACACCGACGTGTGTAGACACCCAAGGAAGCAAGATTGTTGCTGGTTCAGACTGTTAGGACAAAGATTGGTTTTTTTCTTTGTTTTTGTTTACGAAACAAAGTATGTTTTATAGACTGTAACATGCATGTATGCAAATATAGATCGTTAGGGAGTCTATTCCGCAGGTTTATAATGATAACTAAGGCTCCCCTGCAACAGTTGTGCGCTCGGAATTTCATTTCGTGCAGCGTACTTCCTCTGCACATGGTAACAGAGCCTACTTGCAATCACTGTTCCGTTCAAATGTCATGAGAATGTTGTATATGTGCATTAATTTGGGTGTTTTGGATGTTAGAGAATGGATAAAAATTTGTTAAGGGCAGATTGAAGTGTAGGTATATATGTTGATGAATTATTGAGCATGGAAAGTGAAAATTGGTTAGGTTACATAAATGGCAAGGCATGAGCTAAAATTTTGTAATCATAATTGATGACATTTATGCCTAGTAATTGTAAATTTAAAAAGGTTATAAAGTATTAAAGTGATGATAGGCATGAAAAAGAGTAATAGAAGTGTAATCATAAAAATTGCAAGCAGTGTTCTACTGCACGGTGTGGCGAAAATGCTAGTGAAACTAGGCAAAATGTGAGCAATTGTTGTACACACCTATACAGTTCTTTAGAGGACGAAAAAGTGAAGGACTTAGGGTGTTAGGTCATGAAATTAGTGATCGAAATTGTACTATAAATATAGGATAAATTCGGATGGATGCAGTTGTTGGAAATTTGAGCAGGGCTCGGAAAAATGAGATCTGGGAGAGTTTCTGATGTTGGATTGACAAGTCATTAAATTCTACAGAAACTAGACATCTAGGAATATAACATATCTGAAAATCAGCTCATTTCATGAAGAAATGAGATCGCAGTAAATTTTTAAGAATGACTGCCCTATCGATGACGTGTCTTATTTTAGTGAGTTAAATGTCAAAAACTTGGCGTAATTTAGGTAAACGGAGTCGAAATCCAAATCCTTAGAGTGCGGTGTAAATTAGACTCGTGATAGAGTGTGTCACCAAAAATATAGGTCAAAATACATTGTCAATTTTGAGCAGCGCACATTTGTCTCAAGCATAGAGTGTGCCGGTTCATAAGAGAAATCCCTAGACTAAATTTAAATTATATTCAATGGGTATTTCAAGTATATTATTATTAGTTAAGCGATAAGTTATGTATATTATATTTGTTTTATTTGATTAGGGACATTGTATATAGAATCTAATGAGGAAATAGTGTAATTGTAGATCAACGACCTAAACATCTGACACTAACACCTTGAGTCAGGAATTTGAGAGCATACAGGTGAATAGATGGATACATTTTTCAAAATTTTTAAAATAAATGATTCAAACGTTAATTTATTTTTTGAAAATAGACTTTAAAAATGATTTAAATGTTTAATTTTGTTTGAATTTGTGGAATTTGAATATATTACAAATATGAAATCAATAAGTTATGAGTAAGAGTATATTTTTCTTAGATCAATTAGAGCATAGAGGAGTAAGAACTAGTGTTGACCTAGAATTCAATAGAAAACTTTACTGGTGAAAGTGATTTCAACTTCCTTGCAAAAAAATATTTAAATGTTACCAAGCTCATAAAGAATGACATTTTGTATAAGATGATCATGAAAGGAAAGATTCCAATGATGAGAAAGTATTCAATAACCAAGTGGAAATTGTTGTGATAGTTATTAATGCTTTTATACTAATAATATTTGATAAAAACCTGAAGGTGAATTGATTTTGACTCAGGTGACGCATTTCATGTATATCCTAATAAAGTATTAGTGAAGAATGATATGTTATATAATTAAATGGCATAGAAACCCTTAAGGTGAAATTGCATGATGAAATATTTAACAAACTAGAGAAAGTCAAATGGATTCATGGATTAAGAAGAAATATGATCTTGTGTATATTTTAGAAGCAAATATGAGAAAAAGAGCTAGGCAAACTTTTGCAAAATCTAGAAGGAAGGTCAGAATTCGGATAAGCGTTGGAAGTAAGGCGAACATTTCATATGAGATGATTATGAAAAGAAGCATTCCGAGGAACATTTCCCTGGCTTCAAGTTCTTGTAATCGGTGACACTCATAAGCATGATATGATAAGGCGAATACATGATCACAGTGTTAGTATTATAGTAACTATTATCAATAGCAATGCACTTTCCAGAGTTAACTAGTTGGGCAGAGCCTTTATGACTTTAGTAAGAAAAGTATATTAAATCATTTCAAATTCTTTAAAGAGTTGGAAGTAAGGCATATGAAATTGTAAGATGAAACATGAAATCTAGAGCCTCATATCCTTTGTTATTATGATTTGACATGAATCATTTTTTAGGGGGGAAGAGTGTGATGACTTGAAATTTTTCTACGGTAAATTACTCTAAGATATTGGGGACTAAAATAAAAAGTATTCAAAACTTGAGGGGCCAATGTGTTAATTTATGAAAAAATGTGAAAAGAAATGTAAATTTGCTACAAAAGTGGGGCATAATTGTAAAAATAAAAGAATGACCCAAAAACTTTTATTAAGCCCGAATTCAAGTCATATTCAAGCACCCATATACAAGCCCAAAACCAAGCCCAATTTTGCATGCAAATGGAGGCCCATTTCTAGTCTTTTCTTCATTTTTCTAGATAAATCAAGAAGATAAATGAAAACAAAATGAAGAAAAGGCAAAAAGAAGAAGAAGGCTAGCCAAGAAAGAAGAGAAGAAAGGAGAAAGAAAGAAAGGAGAAGAAGAAAAGAAGGAAAAAGAGGAGGAAAACAAAAGAGGAGAGAAAGGGCAGTAACCAAGAAAGGAAGAAGAAGGAAAGAAGAAGGAAAAGAGAAAGACGAAGAAAAGAGGAAGAGAGAGGGGAAAAGGAGAAGAAGAAGAGGAGAGGAAGCATGGGTTTCCAACAAAGGATGGTAAGTTAATGTGTACTTGTTAATGATTTTAAAGTTTTGGTTGTGTTTTGTATTTATCATATGTTGAAATTGTGATGTGTATTTGAGGAGTTATGCATTTGGAAAGGGTCAAAAATGTTGGTAGATTGTGTTGTTGACATAGGGCAGTGCATAACTCGCATATAGAGCAGTAAATGAATTACATGAATACAACTATGTTTTGGATGCAAAATATGGTGGAAGTGGAATTAAAAACAGCATGATAATTGGTAAAATGATAAAATTGTTGGAAATGTAGAATGATTTGTATATAGCAGTAATAAATAGCATAAGGCAGTGTTTTCATTGTTGTTTAATGCATGAGAAATGTGAAAATTCAAGTGTCAATGAGGCATAAAAATGGTGGCTTCATGTTAGAGCAGTGAAGTTAGTGTAGAAGTGTATATGTGGGTTGTTGGAAAATACTGACCTAGGTTTAGCGTTTTGCTCATAAAATGAATTATTGACCTCCAATTAATAAATCCTAAAATTTTATGAAAACTAAACATGATTGCAACCAACATAGTGAAAAATCATAATTTTTCGTGATATGATGAATTCCCATAAATTTTAGGAACTTGGTTGCTCTGCATGGCATTCGGTTTATCAAAATTTTCTGCACAGCATACGAAAAACCTAAAACAGAATAGTGTTCCCGATATCTGATTTTAGCGTCGTAAAATTTTACAAAAATTAGACAAATAAAGGAATAACATATCCAAAAATCATCTTATTTCATTTTAGGAACAAAGTCGCAGTAAATCTCATAATTGAGTGCCCTATTTTGGGACTGCACACTACCCCGTGTGTGTGCTATGTATACTAAATTAGTTATAACTCGGACATAAGAAATCTGAATTAGGATCCATAAAAGGCTATAAAAACTAGACATAATAAGTAATGACATTGTTAAAAATCAAGTTATTTTGTCAAGATATGTGTTATCAAAAAATTCAGAAAACTGCTGCTCTATTATGAAATTTAGATGGAACAATATCTATTCATGTGAGTATAAGTTGAATTTTAAAAGTCCAAATGAAACACCGTAAAATGATATATAAACTAGAATTATAAGGAATGAACATATAAAAAATTTAGCTTAAAATGTATATTTGATTGGTCACAATGGAAATTTTAAATTATCTTTTGTTTCAAGGAGACAGCCTAGAATAAATAGAGTTGGATTGGCAATTTCCTGACCTAGGTGACTTTAAGTTAATTTTCGTTAAACTGTTGGGGATCCTAAACATTCTAAATTTAGATTTGGATTCATTGTTTATAGTATATTTATTCATCTTTGAGGTAGGTATACCACATTTCGAGTTTTTTAATAAAAGAATATTTGATTGTAGATCGTCAACGTGGCCAACTACTAACAGTGCTTTGATTTGGACTAGGTTAAGCGAAAACCAGTAAGTGGATACTTCATTTTTTAAATAATTATACACAATGTTTGAATTATAAATGTTCTGGAAGAATCGATTTGAATAAATAATTAGAAACTTAGTTGAATTATTAAGCTGTTTTATGAATCTAGTGCTTTTGAATATTTTATATGAATGAAAATTAATACGTTTGGAGAAAGGATAAAATTCTAGAAAATGTGTTTGAATATTTATGAACTGTTTCTATGGATGAGTTGATGTGTGATAAATCGAATTGTGTTGATATGTAATATATATGATGAAATATGTTATGTGGATTTCATGCTTTGAGATTTTTGGTGCAAGTGCTTAGTATGAACACGTCTGTGCACAGATATTTCTACTCTTACTCATGAAATGGGTAAGGAAGAAGTTGCTATATTTCTACCCTCATCTAAGAAAGGGTAAGGGAAAGGTTACTAATTTTCATCTGTCTTCTGGTAAGAGGCAAAAGAGAGATTACAACTGGAAGGGTTGATGTTTGACACCACACCCACTTATCTAGGCTAACACTAACGAGAGGGCTTAATGATTTTTATGTCTCCAAGGATGTCTCAAGCGATAGTTTCCTGGCAAACCTAGAGATTTTTTTAATTGATCATCCACAAATTTTATACATGAAGACTTCTTCATATTGCTTTATTGATTTTAAGTGTATAGTTTTAAATTACAATAAGATGTTATACTTTAAATTTTATACTGTTACTCCTCATTTATGTTTTCTCATTTCATTTTATCCACTCACTGGGTCTTTAAGACTTGTCCTTTCACCTTTTTAGTTTTGCAGGTTAGACAAGTAGTTATAAAGAAAGAGAAAAAATTTCAGTACAATGAAGGCACAAATAGAGGAAAATGGTACACATTGCAGTCACTAGGATCTATGGGTCTATCATGCACGAAGAACAAAATTAACCTATATTTTGTTCTAGAATTTTCTTTATTATTGGAAAAGAAAATAAAGCTAAAAGGAAAGAACATAAGAGAGATGAGAAGAGTTAACATACGGGAAAGAGAAGATAAGAGGAAATCACAATAAGAGGAGGAGAGGAAGGAGATCACGGCAAGAGAAGAAGAAGAGGAAATCACGGCAAGAGAAAGAGAGGAAGGAGATCACAGCAAGAGAAAGAACAAGAGAGATACGAGAAAGGGAGGAGATGTGGGAAATTGAATGAGGGAAAGGTTGAAAGCAACCTTTGGTTTTGATCTTGGACAGAAATTAAATCTTCTTTCCTTGCATGGGTTTCACTCCTTCTCCTTTGTCTTCCTGTTCTCCCTCCTTGCCTTAATTTCTTCTAAACAAAACTCATGTGAAGCCAATTCACACTTTCTTTCTCCTCTTTTCTTTCCTTTTTCTTTCTCATTTCTTCTCTTCTTTCTCGGCAACCGTTCCTCCCCCTCTTTTATTCTTCCCATAATTTGCTTCCTCCATTCTCTTCTTTATTTTATCTTGATTTTTTTCTAAAGAAGAGTAAAGTTTTCTAGATTTTTTTTTTAGGCTTTAATATAAAAATTTAGGCTTGGGCTTGACTAAATAGTTTTGGGCCCCATATGTAGCATAAATTAAGCTTAATAATAGTCTTGGGCCTTTCTTTTGGTTATTGTACTATGGCCCCTACATTTTTAACAAATTGCTTCTCTTCTCATATTTTTCTTAAATTAACTCATTGGCCCCTTAAATTTTGAAAACTTTTCATTTTAATCACCTATATCTTATAGTAATTTACTATAGAAAATTTTGGGTCATTAGATTTAAACCAAACTAGTGTCTACAAATTCCATGAATTTATATCAAAACTCTTCCAAAATCAATGTCTTATGTCGCCAATTTCAAAAGAACTCGTTTAAATTTTCAACGGATCAACAACATATTCAAAACCATTACCAAACTCTATGCCTCAGATCATGAGTTTGAGAGAATTTCATATAAAATTCCATAAACTATAAACGTATCCAACCATGTAAAAATAAACATGAGTTTGAAATTCACCAATAATTTTCCTCAATCATAGTCGAACAATTCAAGCAACATTTTGAAAGAAATATTAAACATCCACTCACTGGTTTATGTTTGATCAAATCCAAATCATGGTGTCATTGGCAGTTGATCCAGTTGACGATCTACAAATACACATTTTTTGTTAAAACTCATAATATCATAAACTTGCCATATGAACAAATAAATATATTATACATAACAACAATCCTCGATAGCAAATTAGAGTGTCTCGAACTCCCATAAATCTTACGAAGCTAGAACAACCATTTCCAAATTTGGAAAATCACAACATCAATTTCAATTATTCTAAGTAATGTCTTTTTGAAACAATGGTGACTTTAAAGTTCCGCTGTAACCAATTTAGAGGCACATTTCAAGCTAAATTTTTTAATATGTTCCTCTCTTACAAGTCTAGTTTATGTGACTTTTTATGTCACGCCCCCGCCTGTGAGGTCTATATGTAACAACCGTCACAGACTTTTGAAACACATTCTTAATCCTTAAACATGTCCCTCAGACTTGTAAAGCTGCTTGGGTACCTGTCCCCTGTATAAATCATTCACATAAATTTTTGTCTCTCTGAAACATATTCCAATCATTTCACAAATAACAGTATATTTAATTTTCAAATATTACTGGGTACATCATAAAATAAAATATTTTCTATTCATAATCAAATACATACACTAGTTTCTTAAAATATACCCAATGGACTAATTTGGACAATTGGTGAGTCAAGGAAGAAAACGATCTATGAGAGTCCTATACCCTTATTTGATCACCACCATCAGATTTGCCTCTTAATACTCTTAATTTCCTTAAACTAGAAGGTGAGGGGGTGAGTATACGGGGGTATACTTCATGAGTGAACAAAAATATATTTTAGAAAATCATTTCTAAATGCACGTAAAATAATTTATTTTGATAAAAATCTAGCCTGCTATTCAAAATCAATGGGCTGGCTCCCTTCCCGATGGTTACCTTGGCCGTGGTAACCTCAAAACCGTCAGTGGACTTTATTCACAGAAAATAATGCTCATTTAATAAAAATAGTTCTTTTTAAGATAAATAATGTAGATAAATTTTCAAAACTGTCCCACCACTAACGTTGGCCTCGAGTAGTCATGTGGTGATACTCATGACTATCATGACAATCCCGCAGGTGGGCATCTATATAACAATCACTCATATAACTGCCCCACCTGCGACGCACTCACCTAGGCGACCTCTTAATAGGTCCGTACCTAGGCTACTTCATTATAGCTACACTCACATACAATCTTGGCCCTCCTGGCCGTATCACCAATACAAAGTCACAATCAAATCCTTTGAACATAATCATTTATAAACATTTCATTTCCAATATAATATAAAACATTCATTTTTGATATCAAACTTGGCCTCATAATCACATATCAACTCAATAAGCAGGCCATTCATATATGTTGTAAAACAACAATATTAACTCTATTTCTTACTTCATAAAATAGTTTAAAATAATAAAAACATGTTTAGATCCACTCACTGCAACAGGGAGGGTATTCACTCCCGATACTAATCCTCACGTTTGGTATTTCCCTCTCCCGGGAGTTCGGTGCTTAATATCACACATACATAGTCTCATAAATTCAATATTCTGAATAATTATATCATACACGGAATGCGATGTTTTTGACTAATATGTCCACAATTCATTGGTTTAACACATTTTACATTACGAGGCCATTTATCCAATTCCCAACAATGGAATCCTATTGCTGGAATTATTCCAAATTCCGCATTTATGCCTAAGATGAATTTACCTATTCTCTACAAGATCCAACACATATCTGATGTCTTAAATGTCCATTTGTTGCAATTTTACTCAATTCTATATTTCTATCAAATATACATACAATTATTTCAAACAACATTTAACGTATATTCAACGTTATATTCTTCCAATTATTACTATAAAGCATAACTTTATGTTTCCTATATAAAATCAACCATAATTTCTGGATGAACAGTAACCTCGACATTTCAATAAACATAAAAAGTCTTAAAATCATGCTTATAATGAGTTATCAGACTTACCGGTTACTTGATCAAGTCCTTAAGAACCTCAATTTGTAGTTGAAACGCAAAAGCCCCAACTCATTTTACTTCTTCACTTATTTTCACCATTTCTATCCCAAATGTGGTACTGATGCGAAGAAGAGAGGTTGGGGAGCCATTTGGTAACTAAAATTTGCAAGATAATCGAAAGAAATTTGAAAAATCAAGAGAAATGAGAGGGAAGAAAGAGGGACAAATTTTTAAAGAAAAAAGAGAGAGAGTTTTATGTTTTAAAGTGAGAGAAGCTTAAAGACACTATTGGGGGCTTATATATATATAGATAAATGATAAAAAGACCAAAATACACTTAAAAACTTGAAAAATCCCGAAAAAACCCAAATTTTTCTCCAACCGGTTGATCGGTTACTATAATACAGCGAACAGTGCCATGAACATTGTTACGGTAACCCCACCCTAAACAGTCAACCGTTTTCTCCCACCGGTTGACCGATTCCAATTTAGTAGCTACTACTAGTCGATCGTTTACTCCATCTAGTTGACCGCTTGCTATAGTAACTAGCTATAGTACTCGTTTTTACTATTTAAAAATCTTGCTATTTAGTTCCTGAAAACCTTTTAGTTTGGTCCCTTTTCAGATTTTGAAAAATACTAATAAATCCATATTAATTATCTCATTAAGCCAACTTAAATTCCCCTAAACCTCTTTAATGTGTTAAATAAATCTTGAATTATGCATATGTGATAATAATTATCATTAAATGACCATTTTTGTATACCTTGTTTTGTGAATATAAGGACTAAAATGAAGGTTTTCTAAAGTTTTAAATTTTTTTCAGAATTTTTAAAAGAATAAGGAGTCTGAACGAAATTTTTACGTATCAAAATAAAAGGAATTGCTTTCTTTCTAGTATCACATGGCTTCGCATTCTTCTCTTGCACAGAATATCATTTTCTCCATTTCTTTCTCAACCTCAGCTAAATCATTTCAAATTTGGACCAATTGTCTTTCAAATTACCATTGCCAAATGATTTCTCGTCCTCTCCTATTTGATTTAGTACCAATTTTAGACTAGAAAAGGCAAAGAGGAGCAAGGAAGAAAGTTAGGGTTGAAGTTAATTTAGGGGATTCTTCAAGTCCAAGAATTTCAAGCACATCAAAAGATTTCACTTGAGTTTTGATAAGTATTACACCTATCTATAAGTTTTAAAGTTCGTTTAGGTGTAAATTTTAAAATGGGTTTTACTGTGCATAAGTTAAGTTTTCGATTTGTGACATTATGTTAAATTTTGCATGATAACATGAATAAATCTTTTTAATAGTTGTTCTTGAAGTGTTGAAACTGAGTTTAAGAATTTGAGTTAGTACGTAAATGGAATAAGGTTAGAATTGGTTTGGAAGAAAAAAGAAATAATGCGGATAGTTTGGACCTTTAGATGATTATTCTCAGTTTCTGGAAAATAAAGACATTTTTAGGAAAATCTTATGATCGAAAAAATTGTTCTATACTGAAAACCCTTTCGAACAAGTATTTATAATACCAAATTAAAAGCTCATTTACCATACCAAAGAGCTCCTGAAATATTATGATTTGGTCAAATTTCGTTCTCAGAAATTTTAAGTTTTAAGTACATGCTCATGACCCGAAACCAATAGTCTTGATTTGAGACCAATGGTCCTGACCAAAGGACAATGGTCGTGACCTGAGACCAATGGTCTTGACTAGAGAATAATGATCCTAACTCAAGCTAAAATGAGTGTCAAACTTTTAAAGGTCATAATTTTGGATCTAGAGAGAGTTAGTGAACGTACAAGGTATCAATGGAAAGCTCTTTCTGAGCTCTATAAAATGATAGCCTAAGCTAAGCACAATGTTGCCATGTCAAGCTCATTGTCCCCAATTTGAGACCAATACTCCTGACCCAAGATAAAATGAGTGTTAAATTTCTAGAGGACATAACTTTGAATCCGGAAAGAGTTAGGGGACGTACCAGGTATCAATGAAAAGCTCTTTTCAAGCTCTATAACATGATATCCTAAGCCAAGCATAATGGTACCAAACCAAGCTGCCAAGCTCTCGAGCCGAACTAAATATCCACTACCCAAACATAATGCTCTTAAACCGAGCAAAATTGAGTGTCAAACTTCTAGAGGTCATAATTTTGGCTCCAAAAAGAGTTAAGAGACATACAAGGTATCAATGGAAATCCCTTTCAGAGCTCTATAAATAAATGTCCTATGCCAAGCACAATGGTGCCAAGCCGAGTTGATTGTCTCCAATCTGAGACCAATGCTCATGAACCTAGCTAAAATGAGTTTCAAACTTTAAGATGTCAAAACTTTGGATCTAGAAAGGGGTAGGGGACATACAAGGTATCAATGGAAAGCTCTTTTTAAGCTTTATAATTTGATATCCTATGACAAGTATAATGGTGCTAAGTCAAGCTGATTGTTCGCAATTCGATACCAATACTCCTGAACTGATCTAAAATGAGTGTCAAAATTTAAGAGGTCATAACTTTGAATCCAGAAAGAGCTAGGGGACGTACAAGGTATCAATAGAAAGATCTTTCTGAGCTCTATAACATGGATATAAGACTAACTTGATTAATTTTTTGTTGTGATTAAAAAGTTAAAATCGTTCATAGGTATATGTACATGACTAATACCTATCGTGCATACATGCATCAATTTAAGAGTTTATAAAATTATGAATGGAATTGAATATTGATAGTGTTCAACATGTGTTATTTAGGCACTAAGAATTCAGAAGAAAGACTTAATAGGCACGAAGATCCGTAGTGGGAGTGGTTTCCCTTCCATTGTTGTGACTAAATTTATACATACATGAATATTATATTGATATGTGTGTGTTATACATATATGTATTGCTTGTGTGTTAAACAAGCGGTTTTATTGTAAAATAAAACTTGAAATGATTATGTTTTCATGTGTTTAAATTAATATTGGGAAGATTTGGTTATTTGGTCTGCTATTTAATGTTATTTAATATACATACTGAAATGGTCGAGGAGACTAGGATTTGAATATATGTTTTAAAATCATTGATTGTAAATGATTTTATTTTAATGCATGTATATTGGTGATGCGGCTGGTAAAGCCAGATATTGATTCATGGCCAGTGGGCTTGATGTATAGCTAGTAGGCCTGTTATTTGACTATATATACTAGGAGGTAGTTTATGGACAGATCTATTGAAAGGTCGCATTGATGAGTGGAGCCGCAGTGAGGCTGGTATAAGGGAGAATGTCCATGGTAAGTCCACTGTGACCAAACGTGCAGATGCGCGGTTATATGGATACCCTATGGAAAGTCCTAAAGGCTTGATAGGGATATCCTGGATTTGACGGATATGACGAGGACAGTTGCTAGTGTTACTAAGCGACTACTCAGGCCAATATTAGTGAGACGGAGTATTTTATAATTCGTGTTTTACCTTAATAAAATGATTTTGTAAAACATGATATATGATTTGCTATTTTATAAATAATGCATTGTATATGGTTTTATGCATAAAAGACTCATTGATGTTTTTGATGTTACCTCGGCCAAGGTAACGATTGAGAAAATATGGCCAGCCTGGTTTGGATTATTTGAAACTGTTTGCAGATCAAGAAATTATTTTCTCAGTATTTGATTTTGAGAAAATATATATGTATTTAAGAGCATGAAGTAAATGAAATCCCAATATATGTATTTGGAAATGGGTGTACATGTATGTATATATATATATATGTACTTTATTTACTTACTGAGTATAGTTGTATACTCATTGCTCACTGAGTATAGTTGTATACTCATTGCTCACCATTACAGCTTTCAGGTTAGGCGACCTAGTACTCGTCAGATTAGTGGTAGCCATAGAGAGCATTTTGTTGGAGATATGCCCTAGAACCAATCGTGTCATACGGTCTAGGGATATCATCTTTATGTATATATAATTTTTGTAA
>JAXCLQ010068691.1:0-14590 GCA_035584115.1 Cedrela odorata
GATCATTCACTCTTTGATTTAAGATTTAGATGATATTTTATATAATTACTTATGAAATTTTTATTATTTAGATTATTTAATATTCATATTTAATTTTTTTTCGTCATAGATAATTCAACTAAGTTTTATAAATTACAAAGTACTAACTTTATGTATGATTGAATCAACACTCATAGCACTTATTTAAAATATTTAATGTGAAAATTGAGGTATCTAAAAAATACACTTTAAAAAAAGAGTTAAAATATTAATAACTTGTATATACTAAAACTTTAACTTAAAATCAAGAATTATTCCCATAACTCATTAAATCTTTGATTTAATATTCAGATAATATTTTATATAATTATTTACAAAAGAAATTTATTATTTAGATTATTAAAATATTCATATGTAATTTTTTTAATAAAAAATTAAACTAATTTCTATAAACTACAAAACACTATCTTCAAACATGATAGAATCGAGAACCCTACAACACAGATTTAAAATATTTAGTGTTAAAACTGAGTGATATTTATTACTAACTTTATGTATAACTTTAATTATTTAGATTTTTTTTTATAAAAAAATTATGCAAAATTTTAATTATACTAACTAATACCCTTATCTTTGCATTTTGTACAAATTTGAAATGTTCCTTGAGATGAATTTACCTAATTTTTCTATGTATGAGTTATTGGGTTTATATGTATTTAAATAAAATTTTAAGAAATAAATGTATACTACTAAAAATTATAGGGAAAGATTATAATTTATTTGTATATAATTAAAATTGTAAAAAATAGTTATATATTATTAAAGAGTATAGAGGTTTAATAAAAGATTCCAAGCCGCTTATGAAATTGAAATACAGGGTATCTGTCATTTTTAAAATTAAATAAAAATAGAAAAATCTCACATATATCGCTGTAATGAATTCTTTGTCGATAACGTCAACTGGTTATTGTTCTAGAATCAATAATAATCTTATTTTTGTTTTCAATGAAAACAAGTATGTCAGCATGACAAGCTATTCTCATTTTGTGTCCTTTTATGATCCCTGAACTGCTATGTTAGTTGTGCCATAACTAAGAACATCCACAACCATAGCAGAGTTGCAGAGCTTCTACAAACAACAGTTATTAAAACACAAAATCAATGGATTCTTCAATAATACCCCAAATTCTCCAATTGCCTTCCTTTCCTCTCCTTTTAACTTCGATTCTCTTTTTCTTCATTCTTGTTAGATATTTTCAGAAATCCTGCAGCCAAGGCAAGGTTCTTCCCGGGCCAAAAAGGCTGCCTGTTATTGGAAACTTGCATCAGTTTACTGGTGGATCACCACTTCAAGTTCCGACAAGATTATGTAAGAAGTATGGTCCTGTAATAAAAATACAGCTTGGTCAGGTTGTTGCTGTGGTCATTTCTTCACCTGAAGCAGCCAGAGAAGTTTTAAAGACATATGATACCAGTTTTGCTGACAGGCCTGAAGTTTATGCTTCTAAAATAATATCATATGATTATTCAAGTATGCTCATCGTACCCTAAAATGAATACTGGAAACAAGTAAGGAAGATTGCTGTGACGGAGCTTTTCAGTGCTAAGCGAGTTCTGTCTTTAAGATCGATAATGGAAGAAGAGATATGGAATCTTGTTGAATTCATTTCCTCATCTGAGGGACAACCCACAAATCTTACTGACAAGATTTTTTGGCATGACAAATGATATTATTTCTCGGGCAGCATTTGGCAGTAAGTGCAACGATCAAAAGGATTTGTTGGCAGCACTTGATGAATTAATGAAAATCGTGCAGGTTTTCACGTCGCAGATTTGTATCCTTCCCTTACATTTCTTTGTTCGGTAACTGGGGCAAAGGGTAAATTATTGAGAGTTCATAAAAAAGTGGATCAGATTGTAGAAGATATTATCACAAAACGTAAGATGAAAAGAAATGCAGCTGCAAATGGCAATGATCAGGAAAATATAGTTGACACACTTTTGAGTCATGCAGAGGGTAGTAACAATAAGTTTTATATGAAATTCGATCAGGTGAAAGCTATTGTTTTGGTAAGATCTTGTAAACTGTTCCCATATATATATATATATATATACACGCACACACAGACAATTAAAAACATTTAGATGCGTATGTGCCCATCGTTTTTAAATGTGGATTTGAAATATACAAGGTTGTATTACGCATATCACTCCTTTTAAAAACAATGAAATAGTATTTTATAGAAAAATAATGTTGTTTTGTTTCAAATTGGCTTTTTAAAAGTATGAACATCCACACGAGAATAATTACGTACATATTTTTCAAGTATATATATGCCCTAATAAGAGCAAAATTGAAGAGGCGGACATTCAGAAGCTGGAATATTTGAATTTAGTTATTAAGGGAACTTTCAGATTACACCCTCCATCTACCTTAATCCCAAGACTAGCCAAGGAAAGACGTGAGATTAATGGATACACAATACCAGCTAACACCAAGTTTATCATTAATCCTTATGCAATAGGGAGAGATCCAATAATCTGGACAAATCCTGAATATTTTCAACCGGAGCGTTTTGAAGGTTCTTCAATTGATTTTAAAGGGAACAACTTTGAATTGCTTCCGTTTGGTTCAGGAAGAAGGATGTGTCCAGGGATTTCATTTGCTATTTACAAGTATTGAACTTGCACTTTCTCAATTGTTCTATCATTTTGACTGGAAACTTGAAAGCGGGATCAAACTGGAAGACCTTGATATGACTGAGAAATTTGCCGGGGAGACAAGCAAAAATAATAATCTGAATGTGATTGCTACCACTTGTTTTCCTTTTCACAAGTAAAAGGCATTAAGAAGATCATGTAATCAATAATATATGTTTGTATTGCAAATAAATTTGTTGCTTTGAATCAGTTTGGATGTGATAACTAGCACAGATGATCAACTTCTATTTCTATAAAGACATTGATTCCCAATTGTTGTTACTAGCAGGGGTATGGAGTGAAAATTGAGAGTTGCGATTTTGAGCATATAGCTACTAGGAGTATATACATTCAGTGGTGCCAAGATGTTGTTTGTGTTATTTTCTACATTGATAGTGTTAGGTTCAGAATTTAAGTTGGCTCATTCCATGATAAAATGGTTGACTTTGAGTTAGTTTTTGAACAAATAGAGACATTGTGTTAACCTAGTGCCTAGTGAGCACTCAAGCAGAAGAAGGACAATGTATCCATAATCGAAGCGCCAAGTTCCCATTCGAGTGGCGAACAATGATACACAATGACCATGAACAGTATTAACTTTGTTGACTTTAGTGTCATACAAACTCATATTCTCATGTTTTAATGATAACAAATATGTTAATTCAATTAAGCAAATAAACAATGAAGCATTAAGAATTCAAATTAAAGAATCAAGATACAAGCTAAGGGTGTTTATTCTTAAATCTTAAAAAATAAGTTTGTGTACATGTAAGTGTTGTATGTTTGTAAGCTCAATTATTTTATGCAAAATTATACTTTTGAAATCTAAAATATGGACTTAATCGTATTTTTTAAAACTAGAAAAGGGACTAAACTACAAGGTCTTCAAGGATCAAATTACAAGATTTTAAAAACTATAAAAACCAAGCATGCAAGAGGAACTAATTCACCGATTTTGACCGATTAACCGGTTCATGCAACCGGTTGCATCACTGTTTCCTAACTGTTACTCATTTTCCAGACCGGTTTAGGGAAAAGGTCAACCGCTTGCGTCCAAAATTTGAATTTTTATGAGTCTAATGGCTAATTTTCAAACTCTAACTATTAATACAAGTCATATTCTCATTCATAAGAATCTCCGAACGTTTTTCTCTCAAATCTAAGTGCTTACAAACATCTTTCAGGTTTCAAATTAAATCATGAGCATACAAAGTGCTACAATCATAATTCACACACCTTTTTCTTCTATTTGTAATATTCTCACTTGTTGAAAAATTATTTGAAAGTGTAATTCGTTTTCTACATATAATCTTATTTGTAAAAAAGTGGAAGAATTGTTCTTTCACTTAGGGATTGTGAGATTGAGTGATTGAGAGGAAATCAATGTGAGAGTTTTTAATGAGTACCAAAAATCTCATTTGTTATAAATTGAGTCTTAGGATATCAAGGCTTGTTCTTCACTCAAATTAATTGAGGTAAATGATTAGAAAAAAATCACTTGTAAGGTTTGAATGAGTACCGAAAATCTCCTTAGTTGTAAATTGAGTTTTGGAGTTTTCAAGACTTGTTAATAATGAAATCTTCAAGTGGAACTTGAAGAAGTGGACGTCGGCAAGGTTATACCGAACTACTATAAATCCAAAGTATTCAATCTCTCTCTTCGTACTCTTTTTAATTTTAAAGTTTATATTTAATTATGTAGTTGAATTAAAGCAAAAATCTTAAATTTGTCAAATTAAGTTTAAAAACTCAATCTTGTTCTAAAGAATGTCACATACTTGCTATGAAACGCATATTTAAATATTTGAATGGCACAATTGATCTTAATCTTTGGTATTCTAAATAAACACACTTTGCATTGATTAGCTATTTCAAATGACAAAGGAGCGCACGTTTTCCAGAACCAGTTGATCGGTTTGGAGAAAAAGTCGACTGCTTAAATCCAAAATTTAAATTTTTATGAGTCTAGCAGCTAGTTTTCAAACTTTTACTATAAATTCAAGTCATATTCTTATTTATAACTAACTCTGAACGTTTTTCTCTTAAATCTAAGTGTTTAGAAACATGTTTCAAGTTTTAAATCAAATATTGAGTTTGCAGAGTGCTACAATCATATTTCACACACCTTATTCTTCCTTTTATATTATTCTCACTTGTTAGAGAATCATTTGAGGGTGTAATTCATTTTCTACATATATTCTCATTTGTAAAAGAGTGAAAGAAGTGTTATTTCACTTGGGTATTATGAGATTGAGTGATTGGGAGAGTCTCACTTGTGAGGGTTTTTAAGGAGTAACAAAAATCTTCTTTGTTATAAATTGAGTCTTGGGGTATTAAGACTTGTTCTTCACTTAGGTTGAGTAAGGGTGAATGATTGATACTCGGTATCGAAGGGATCAATACATAAAGGCAAAGGGATCGATACTCAGTAGCGAAGAAATTTTCATAATCAAATTTTAATGAACGGATCGATACCAAAGCCAAAAAGTATCGATACATTGCGCAAATTTGGGTAAAATTCAACTAGCAGTTTCGAAGTTTCTAGAATTTTTTAAGAACATTTTGGTCTTTTCACCTATTTCTATATATACCCATAAAGAGTATTTAACTCCCTTGTGATTCTTTATTTGTCATTTGTTTTTCTCTCTTTAAAACACATTTCTCTCTCTCTCTCTTTGTCTCTCTTTATCTCTTCAAATTCTTTACTTTTTCTTTCAAATTTCTGTTACTAATTGATTACCCATATTTTCTTCTTTAATTTGGTACCATTTTAGACTAGAAATAGTAAAAGGGAGAAAGGAAGGAGATTAGGGTTTTGAAGAAATTTAGGAATTTTTCGTTAATCGTCGATTAAAGGCTTTTACGGACTTCTACAAATTACCAGTAAGCTTATTAACCCATTAGAAGTTTGATTTTAAGATTTTGAACATGATGGAACTTAGGAATATACTGTTCATTCGAGATTTTCATTAATTTTTGCGTAGGAAATGTTAGATTGTATTGATTTGCGATAATTAAAGTATTTTGATGGTTAAATATGTGTTGGATATCGTTTACAATATAGATTTTAGCATTTGGCATAATATGGGAAGTTGGTCGGAATGTGAATACTTATTTTAGACAGAAATATAAATTAGAATAAATCGGCTATGAAATTTCATGGTTGAAAATCTAATAAATGGCCTCCATTAGTTAAACCTCGTTAAATGTGTCAAACAAAGAGATTTTAGTCACATTTTTCACAAGTATTACATTTAGTGCATTTATGTCTAATCATTTAAATCGTAAAATTCATGATTATATATATATGTGTGGTATTAAGCTCTAAGAACCCGAGAGAAAGACCTAGTAGGCATGAGGACCTTTAATGAGCATGGTTACCCTCCCCTTATTATGAGTAAATTATTATATACATGAATATGTATTTATATGTGTGTTATACATATATGTATACTTGTGTGCTAGACAAACGGTTTTCTTATTAATGAAAAATTTGAAACAAATCTGTGTATATATGTTTTATATTGATATTATGATAAAATATTTATTTGGTCTACTGTTGACAATTTATTTGATATACTTACTGAAATGGCTTAGAGGCATGATTTATTTATATGATTATATCATTGATTAAAATTGATTTAATTTATGTATGTATATTGGTGACGAGGCCAATAGGCTGGATATTGATATATGGTTAGTGAGCCTGATTATTTACTGCAGTTACAGGAAGGTAGCCTACGAACAAATCTATTTAGAAGACGCATGGGTAAGTGTAGCCATAGTGGGGTTAGAATAAGTGAGAATGTCCATGGCAAGCTCACTTGTGTACCAAGCACGGATGTGAGAATATAGATACACTATAAAAAATCCTGGTGGCTTAATAGGGATATCTTGGATTTGATGGATATTTCAAGGACACTCACTCGTGTCACCAAATAATTACTTGAGGTCAACATTAGTGAAACGAACTAATTTTATAAATGCAAGTTTTACAAAAAATAAGTAATTTTGTAAAGAATGGGAAATAGTTTTCTATTTGATAATAACTCACTTACATATAGTTTTATGCATGAAAGAGTCACTGATTATTTTCAAAGTTATCTCGGCCAAGGTACATTTTGAGAAAGTATGACTAATTCAATTTTGGTTATTTAAAACTATTTGCAAATCTATAAACTGTTTTCTAGTTATTTTATTAAATGAATATATATCTACTTTTAAGTATATTGTAAAGTAATCCCAATATCTAGAATTTGAAAATGTTTGTGCATGTATATATGTATGTGTGTATTTATTTACTCACTAAGTATAGTCATCCCTCACCTCTTACAACTTTCAAGTTAGGTGCTCTGGTACTCGCTGAATTAATGGTAGCCGTAGAGAGCTTTTGGGGCTCTAGATATGTTTTCTCTTTGACTTACATATGTATTTTGTTTCACTAGATATATTTATTTGAAAATTGTAATGTATTTGTAAACTAAACGGTTTATGTAAATACTTATGGATGTTCAACCCAACTGGGAATAATTTCCAGGATGATTTGATCATGGATGATCAATTTTTAATAATGATCTCATAGATAGGAGTCATTGATTTATAAACTATGGATACGAATTTTTATGATTAACAGGATAAAGGAAAGCCTTACATGCTCTCTTAATACATTCTAGGTATATAAGGTGTATCATAAGGGTTTGTGGCAGTTGTCACAGATGAATTCTAGGTTCGGGGCGTGATACTATAAATCTAAGGTGTTCAATCGCTCTTCTTACTCTCTTTATTTTTATAGTTTATATTTGATTGTGTGGTTGAATTGAAGCAAAAACTTAAATTTGTCAAATTAAACTTAAAAACCCAATTCAACCACTTTATCCTTCCTCTCTTAAGTTATATATTAGTATTTCAATCATGAGATCATGGAGTTTATTTTTTTTTCATTCTGAAACATGGTTCTCTGCTGATTTAATCTATGATGATGTGATTTGATTTAGATGAGTAACCAAGTTACACGCTTAATTCGAATTCAAAATCTGTGTCAGTATGTTCTACAATTTCTATTGCAACAATGTCTTGAATTTTTGTAGTAACAAACTGGGAATCAGATTTTCTGCGATTTTCAGCATCTTTCTTTTCAGTCCGAAAATGATCTTAACCTTTGTCAATGATACCTGTGACTTCTTTCTCTTGTGAATAATTTGTTCCTCCCATGCTTTCTACCTTAATATAACGCATTAGATCTATGTGAGACAATTGAAGTACTTCGGATGTGGAGGTATATTAACTTGTTTTTTGTATAAACTTGAGCTGTTTTTCTAGTTGACTTGAACTACAAACTCTAGGTGGCTTTTTGTTGAGTTTTGTAATTCCATGAACAACACATGTATTCACAAACTTAGTTATATTCTAATAATTTAAATACCCAAGTTTTTGATGTAATATTTATAGGTTATCAAAATCTATTTTGTGACAAGTGAGTGGATGTGTCAAAATATAGCAATTGTTAGATAATTTAAGATCATTTCCAAGCACCATTCTTAAATTTATCAAACACTTGATATTTTTCCTGTGTAAATTTTATACAAAGATCATCTTCACAAATTTGACTAATACTAATTAAATTCGCATAAAGATTTTTAATATGAAACACATTTTTCAACTTCAAGAATCCTTTAACATTGAATGTTCATTTTCCTATGATCCATTATTTGGCACCATCACCAAACATTACATGTCCCTAAACACTTTCTATAATCCACTAAGTTATCATGGTTTCCTATTATATTCTTGGAACATCCACTGTCAAAAAACCAAGAGTATGTAGCAAAGCTTTTAGAGATGTATAAGCAACAAATTAATTTTTTATTTCTTTACCCACATGTTTCTAAGTCTTGGAAAAGTCTTAGATTTTGATTTCATTTTATTTTTCTAAAATTTCATAAATTTAAAGCAATTAGGTTGAATGTTACCTTTAATGTTGAAAACATAACAAGTAGGAACAAAATTTTTGGTCTTACCATTTGAACCATATGATTGATGATATGAAACCTTACTTTTAATCATGTTAGAAGAACTGAGATTAGTAAGTGAGGCCTTAACAAACACGGTTTTGGAGCAAGATCATTTTTCTCCAAGCTAGTCAAGTCCTTGATGATCGTTATAATATTTTTCCAAAGTAAAAATTTGATCAAGTTTAGATGTACTTGAATTAAACATCTTCAAAGACTTTTGAGTATACTAAAACTCATATTCTACTTCACTTATCCGTTTATATTTCTCAAGGATGATGGTGTCCATTGTCTTCATTATTCTCTTTGCTTTAGATTGTTCATTCAAGAGGCTTCCAACTTGCTTTTCCAATTATTTGTTGCGTTTACACACTTTTATCCATTTGTTGAATATCAATTCATAAGAAACATGTATAGTGTCCATGTCTAGTTCATCATTATCAACACTTTCATCAGAATCAGTTTCACTAAGACTGAATTATGAGTCAATCATTTTTGTTATTTCGTTGCAACAAACATCTGCATTTATGTTGTAACATAACTGGATACTTGCAATTTTTCTTCTTTTCCAAAACATGAGTAAATGTTAAAAGTAATGCATTACTTACATTTTTTTGAAGTCTCCTCTTTTGATTTATCATCACTCCAAGTGATATTCATAGTCTTTGATTTCTTTTTGAGTGTATTTGCACATCCAACTTGTTTATGTCCAAAGCCATCATATTCCCTACATCAAATACCTTTTCTTTCTGTTATTTTCAAAGGAATCAATAGGAAACTTACCTTTTGAAGGAATTTTAGAATTTTGGTTATTTTTATGTCCCATTCTTTTCAGAATCTTGTTGAAATTCTTGGTAAGAAGGTCAATTGCTTTAGAATCAACAATGTTTGCTTCTTTGTCATCTTCATCATCCTTTGTTTTAGCTTGAAAAGCTAAGTTTTTCTCCCTCTTTCATTGCTACAGATTCATCTTAAAATTTGTAAGAGAACCCATAAGTTATTAAGCATGCAAAGGAAAGAGCAAAATTGAAGAGACGGACATTCAAAAGCTGGAACATTTAAATTTAGTTATTAAGGAAACTTTCATATTACACCCTCCATCTACCTTAATCCCAAGACTAGCTACGAAAAGATGTGAGATTAGTGGATACACAATACCATCTAACACTAAAGTTATCACTAATTCTTATGCAATAGGGAGAGATATAACAATCTGGACAAATTTTGAATGTTTTCAACTAGAGCGTTTTGAAGGTTCTTCCATTGACTTTAAAGGGAACAACTTTGAATTGTTTCCATTTGGTTCAATAAGAAGTATATGTCAAGGGATTTCATTTGCTATTTCAAATATTGAACTTACACTTTCTCAATTGTTGTATCATTTTGATTGAAAACTTGCAAGCGGGATCAAACTGGAAGACCTAGATATGATTGAGAAATTTGCAGTGATGGCAAGCAAAAAGAATATTGTTATGTTTGGCTTAAATAGCCAAAGTCCACGTCAGTATGTTATTAGTTGGTTGACTTGAGCTTGGCTTATAAAAAGGGCAGTGATTGTATTCAAACATACTAAACACAATTTTTGTTGAGTCTATTTTGTAAGGTCTTAATTTTATATACAACTTCTTAATTTGTGTTTTTTGTTTTTGTGTCCCTATTTTTTTTTTTTTAGTTTTGCAATTTAGCCTAATTTTATAATTGCTCTATTTGAAATTATTAAAGTTTACGGCAACGTCTGATGATGTAGGTAATTTATATTGAATCATGTTAAATATTGTATTCTATTTTAATTATTGCATTTAGTGATTTTTTGCTTTATTGTTATTTTACTTTATACTTATTATATTTCACTAATTTTAATTTTAATTAGTAGTTGATACCACTTGTAGTGGTATCAAAGTAGTAAGTTTGGTATAGCTCTAGTTGATTGATAGCTATTGAATATAATAGTTGATTTATAGCTTGGGTATTGTTGTAAGATGGTTAAAATAGAGAGAGATTTTGTTGTAAGGGAATTGTCTCTTGAGTACTATTTATTTGCATATTAAGTTATAGTATAAAGTAAAAAATGACAAAAATGGTAGCATCATTGTCCACACTAGCAAAAACAATATTAGTGACATGCAAAAATTATTTGGAGAAATTTGATGGTCAAAATAATTTTGGTACGCGACAAAGTGAGGTAATAAATGGTTTGTGTCAACAAGATTTGAATATAGCTCCAAAACAAATAAAATTATAACATATTAAAGTGAGAGACTAGGTAAAGTTGAAGATAAAAGTTTGTGATATGATTCGCTCGTATCTCTGTAGAGAACATAAGTATTCATTTATAAAAAGAGACATCAATTAGTAAATTATGAAATGTGCTAGAAAATAAATATATGAAAAAAAATTGAATGAAGATTAGTGCTATTTATTGAAGAGAATTTATCAAATTTAATTGAAATCTGGTATTAGTATCAATAATCATATTGATAACTTGAGCCATTTGATAGCCAATTTGTTAAATTAAAATAAAACCTTTAAAGATAAGCAAAAGACTATGCTATTGATAGGATAGTCAAAGTCAAATATCCCAAATTTGTTGGATATTAATTCGGTGATTTGAGTTGATTTGAGTTGGACTTAAAAAAAAAAAAAAAAAAAAGTCTAGGTTATTTTCAAACACACCAAACATAATTTCTATTGAGCCCATTTTGTGAAGTTTTAATTTTATATAGAATCTCTTAATTTGTATTTTATTTTTGTATTCCTATTTATTTTTAAATTTTACAATTTAGCCTAATTTTATAATTGTTTTATATGAAGTTAACAACGTCTGAGAATGTTGGTATTTATAACGAACTTGATTAAATATTGTGTTTTTTTTTTATTATTAAATTTAGTAATTTTATGCTTTGTTGGTATTTTGATTTATACTTATTATATTTAAATAATTATAATAAATAGTTGTGTGTTAGTAAAAGAAAACTTTATGTTGCACAACATAAATGTACTAGGTATTGTGAATAAATTTCCTACTTTAGTTCAGCTTGGGCGTGATAACTAGTGTAAAAGATCAACTTCTATTTCTATAAAGACATCATCAATTCCCAATTGTTGTTATATAATGGTAGGAATATATTAAGTACAGATTGTCAATAATATTTTGGGTTAAAATTTTTCGTAAATAGTATCCATAGAAATAAATTAGATTGGTTATTGACTTTTACATGGGTTCCAAAATTGAGATTAAAATTTTATTATTTTAGAAATTATTATTTTATATATAATCTTTATTCTAAATTGGTAAATTATCATTGGGTTAAACAACGAAGTGGACTCACATTTCGCCGGTCCAATTCCCTCATTTTCATGAAAACACAGTAGACAAATCTTCTAACTTTCGGAATACGGGAGGATATACTGCAGCTGCTATCAAACGAAACTAGAATGTTTAAGGTTTCTTTATAATCACTACATTCCATTTCTGACAACGGATACATAAAAATCGAAATCTATTTGATGTTATAGGTTGAATGAATAGCAGAAACCCCCTAAAATTTAGTTTTGATGCAAACGTCTTACCGTTTCCTCTCTCGCCTTCTTCACTCCTGTAAAAGCACCTCCGTTTTCGACCTTTCGTCTCTCTTCAATGATCATACTGTCAACCCTCCATTGTTATACAGAAACTTTAGCATTGTAGAGAAAACTAATCATTTTCGAGGTTTTTGCTCGACTCCATTGCTCAAAACGGTTCGTTTTGTTGGGTTTGGTTTCTTTGGAAGACAGTAATAACCGATATCATCATCAGTACTCTTCTCATCGCAGTAAGTATTTTTTTCCTTTTTTTTTACTTGTTAATTTGTGAATTTATCTTTGAAAGAAAAATAGTTGGGTCTGACTGTGTGTGTATTTGCTGTTGGAGATTTTTTTTACGAGGGTAAAACAAGTGAAGAAGATTGAGATTAGAGATGAACACAGGTATGCTGTCTATTTTTAATTTTTAATTTTCTTCAAGTGTTTTTTAAAAGTATATTTTATCGATTTTTTTTAGCTTATTTTTACACTTATAATATGGCATAAATACATAGTTAGGTCGTGCTATTTGGTGGTAAGAAGCTTAGGCTGATGGGTAAGTATCTGACTACGATATTTAAGCTTTAATGAGTTTGAATGTTAGCAGCATTAGTAGAACTCAAGTTTGTGAATTGGGTTAATTTGTTAAAATTAGGAAACAAGTCTGGCCAATGTAAATGTAGTTGAAATGAGTGATGGATAAGTGTTCTTTCATAGCTTTATCTTTTTGAAAATTAATTTCTTGGAGCATAATAGTATCATATAATGTTCAATTAGAAGAGTAAAAGACAGAGATAAGAGTGATAGACAAATTTGATTATAAGAAAGAGTCTTATAAACTTGTTTTCTGACCATTTTATCCCAACTAATGTGGCAATTGATTTGTTGCCATCATCTAGATGATAGGATGATGTGATAACGAACATGATAGATGCAAATCAATTGCCACATTAGTTGGGATTAAAAGTTACGATACAACTTTGTATGATTGATATTACTACAAAAAAAACCTCGCTTCATGGATGCACTGGGTAATATGTATACCACCAAGTGTCTTGATCAACAACGCTGTTCTTATCAGTAAAATGTTGGTAGAACTGTTGGAAATGTGCATGGTAAAAAGAAATTTTGAACAAATATCATCTTGAAGAATGAGTTATTTGGATAGATCGCTGATTTAATTTAGCAAAAAGGAGCTGGAGGGTATTTAATAATTGAATCAAACTTGTAAAATCAAAAGTTTACAACTCTAGCTATGTAAAAGAATGGATTTGTGATCCAGCTATCATTTTCAACTCAAACAGCTTGCTGAAGAGTCTTTAGCCAGTTGATTTTAGCTAAATGCACTCCTTGACAAGAATTTGATGTGCTTGTACCAACAAGTGATGATAATGTCAACTTGTAAGGATGCCGATGTTTAATGCATGTATTTTTTATGCCAACACAGTATAATCCTGCTTATGCCGTAGAACATCTTTCGTGGTTCAATTACTTTTACAGAGTAAATTGAATTTTTTTTTTTTTTTTTTTATTTCATCTGTTTGTTATGATAGTTGGAAATGATAAAAGTAATATGTGATAAGGGAGTAAAGAGGTTTCCTTGAGAACATAAATTTTAATTTTTTTTCCTGTAATGATTGTGTCTATGCTGACAATGACCAACTAAAATGATATATCTATCTAAAGAAAATAACTGAAAAAGACCATTCTAATAATTGCATGACAGAAATTGAACATGGTTTGATCAATCTAATCTGGTTGTATATTTAAGGTTGCTGGTGCTTCTTTGATGCTATCTTGTATTATATTTTACTTCCACATACTGTTTTTATGCCAATATGTAGAATTCTGTTATCTTTAGCGTCCTTTTCTGTAACTTATCTGATTTGTTTCTTGCTATCAAATCCGTATTATAGTCAAAGAGCTGTTACAACTGCATTGTGGTGCAACTTCCTCATCTTCTCTCTCAAATTTGGTGTCTGGTTTGCGACCTCTAGCCATGTTATGCTCGCTGAAGCAGTGCACTCAATTGCAGATTTTGCAAATCAGGTACTTTTATTGTAACACCCGTTTCGTACTGTCACAAATACATAAACATACAATATTATTCTTGTATTTACATCAAACTTAAACATATATAGTCCACAAACATTTTTTTTTTTTTTTTATATATATACAAGTGTACATCTAATACAACCCGTTGTAATACAAATAAAATCTTAAGTAGTATCCTACAAGTCTATCCACAATACTTAGCTAATTTATAAATTACATATATCAAAATGAAACTACGAATACGCCTACATCCTCGCTTGCGTACTCGATCATCCTTATGTGCTAAT
>JAXCLQ010068724.1:0-14583 GCA_035584115.1 Cedrela odorata
TTTTAAATAGGATTTAAAAGGTCAAAATATGAAATCTATATAAACCCCTGTTTTGGCCATAAAACGTACGTGAATGTAAAGAGAGAATTTTCTTTAAGAGAGAAAATTCTTTTAGCCAAAAAACTCTTTACTTTGTCTCTTTTCAAGAACTAGCATTTATGAAAAGACACATTAGATAATTAAGATTTAAGAAAATCTTAAAACCCTAATTCTCTACCTTGTGTGGATTACCATTAGAGGCCACACACTTGGGTGGCTAGTTTAGAAAAAGATATTTGTGCAGTTTTCGTATTTGAGCCATAACTTTTGGTTCAAATATCGGATTAATACGATTCAAGAAGATCTAGAAAGAAGATTCGAAAATCTACAACTTTATATTTCACAAAAAAATCCAGATTCAAACGTTTTGAAGGGCAAAATGGCAATTAAAGGTACGGATCTGTAGAAAATCTGAGGAAGTTTTAATTTATCCCCATTGGTGGTGAAGATCTAAGGTAAGATCTTAATCCTGTATTTTATATTTCATTGATATTGTTAAGTATGTTAAATAACATGATCTTGGCTTGAGAATTAATGAACATTAATTAATATGATTAATTAAGTAAAATTTTAAATTTCCGCCGCATATAGTATGCTTAATTTCCAACATTAGTATCACTTATTATCTCTCTGAAAAAGAAATCAAGTTTTTAAAGTAAATAGAAAATGAAAAAATTCAATTCATAATCCTAGTGCTATATAAAATTTTCGTTCAAATTTACAAGTATTTCCATAAGAAAAACCAAGAAAGACAGAGACGTTGACTGTACCATAAAGATTGCTCTTATCACTTGCACTAAAGCGTAATTACCATCTCAAATACCCATCTTTGTCTATAATAAACTTCTACTACATTTGCTATAACAAAGTAATAAGTGATTTCTAGATGGCGAGTGCAAAATAACTCTGCTTGTCTGTGAGTAACTGTCATGGACTGGAAAAATGTCTCCTTATGGTTTCATTGAATTACAGATCATTAGTTATAATTTTAACTCACTATAAGGAACCCAGCTTTAGTTTTTAGTGTAAAGGGTTAGATCAGAGATCGAATAGGTCCTAAGATTGAATCTCACTAAAGAAAAAAAATCTGTAACTCAAATAAGAATATTCAACCAAGGAAGTTTCTCGACACAAACTTTATCTGCTTTAAACTTCATTGTAGTACTCAATGGTGCAACAACGAAGGATTTCTTGCTTCTCAGTTCACAAGACTTATACTAACAAATGTCAACATTCTAAGTAGATCCTCTATGATAGCTCGAAACCGTCATATCTTCTATGATGCTATATTGAAGCCTAACTAAGAAAAGAACCCACGCCGAGCAAGATGAGAAAACTGGAATTTGAGAAAACTTACTATCACGTTTGTGATATTCTTCTTCTGGGATCAAATATTTTTCCACCAGCCAAGTGTTCTCCAGCCAACCACCAGAGGTAACGGATGATGGGTCAAGATCTGTAACATGTAACCGATACCTTTATAGACATGAGAGGTACAAGCCAATGAAATCTATAAACAGGAATGTAATATAAAATAACAAACAATCAAACAACAAGAAGAGTCACAGAAATTATAAGACACATTTTAGGATAACAAAAGTGAGTTTGCGATTTATCTCGTACAAGGAAAACATCACGTGTGCAAGGCTTTTTAACAGTAATGCCATATATTTTTTTTTTGTCTAATGTCCTACCTAAATTTACCTAACATCTATGGTCAAAAGTTTATCATTTGGATAAAATTATCCCTGATTGAATGATGAACATTATCTTGATGAGATGAACAGTATCATTAATAAACAGTATCTAAATGCTATTTTGACGAACAATATTTGATAAACAGTACCTCGACGAACAGTATCTTGACGAAATTCGTCAAGTGGAACAAAATTCTTTACAAAATTCATTGAGATAAACATTACTCGATGAACAGTATCTTGACTAAATTCGTTAGGATAAATAGTACCTCAATGAATAATATCTCGACGAAATTCATCGAGTTGAACAAAACGCTCAACAAAATTCATTGAAATGAGCAATACTTCGATGAACAGTATCTAGACGAAATTTGTAGAGATAAATAGTACCTTTGACGAAATTTGTCAAGAAAGACCATTTTTATACTAATTTCCTTGACAAAATTCATCAAAATAGTACTATTCTTAAATAAAAAATGTCGAGGGGTGACAAAAATATCGAAGAAAGACAAAGAATGTTGAGGGGAGACCAAAAACATCGAGGGGTAACAAAAATTGTTGAGAGGCGACATAAATTATCGAAGAATTTTGTAATTTTTGGTCTTTTTTTTTAATATTTCAAAGATGAGTTAAAAAAAAAGTACTAATTATATTAAGAAAAGTGCGTTGCAGAATTCTCTTCTTATTTACATTGTTTGTGGAATGCAAAATTGTATGAAATTTGTTGAGGCAAGAGACAAAATGAAAAATTTGTTGAAATAGAAACTATTTCTTTCGTTTGGAAAGGAAACGAAAAAGTAAGGATAAAATAGGTATGAAAGATGTGTTTTGACCATAGATGTAAAGTAAATTTAAATTGAATCATTAATGAAATTGGGCCAACAAAATGGCCAATTATGTTAAAAACCTCGTGTGCAAAGATAGAAAATGTGAACTCAATTTTATTATTATTATTATTATTATTTATAAATAAATAAAAACATTAAAATACTTAAATCAATATAAAATTATATAAATACATAAATATTAAATAATAATATTTTAATTCAAAACTATTGATGAATATCAAAACTCTAACAATATTAAAATATTGCATCAATTAAAATCATTCAAATTTTAAAAACAAGAATAATAAATACCCTTTTAAACTTGCACCAAACCTATTATGCAATTGTTCTTTCTTGTACAATCTATTAACCATGGACTTATTCGTGAACAAGCTCTCCAATTTCAACCAAAAAGAAGCAGCTATAGTTTGTTTCGAAAAGTTCTATGGTTTGTTTTCATACTTTTCAAACTACTACATCTCCCAAACTTAAAACAATATCATTGTATGCCCTTTTTAGTAAAATTTTCTTTTATTTTTCGGACATTGTTATCGAAAAATTCTTCTCACCTTTCAAAGATTCATTGAGACCCTAATGAACTAGTAAAGCTCACATTTTCAATCTCTACATATTGAAATCAATTTCTACAATAAGCTTCTCAATTTCGAACTTGGAAGAAGCCATGAATCTTGACCAACTAACCTCTGATATTAATTTGTAAGATTTTAAGCATAAACCAAATTTAAGATTACTCTCAGTTAAACAATCAAATCAAGAATAAACAATAAGAAATCAAATAAACAAATAATCTGTTATGCCTCTGCTCGTAGGGTCCACACGTGACAATCGTCATAGATCTTTGAGACACATTCTTATCCCTGAACATGTCTCTCAGGCTTGTAAGGATGCTTGGGTACCTGTATCATGTATACTCATTTACATGTATCTCAAAAACAAGTTCATAAACATATTCACATAAACATGTCCCCTTGATACAGTTTTCAAATCATTCACAATGAATACATATTAAATTTTAAGATACATATAAAATACTCATCAATTTTTCATCATTTCAACTTATAAATATATACATACAAGACTTTACAAAGTTAAGCCCAGTGGACTAATCTAGTCAGTCTAAAAGTCTGGATAAAATCAATACCTGAGGGCGTTACACCCTTTATTGATCACCACCACCTACGTAATGCACTTCTTAATCTCGATCTCCTGAGAATTAGGAGGTGAAGGGGTGAGTATATGAGGATATACTCCGTGAGTAGACAAAAATACAGTTTAATAAACTCATTGTTAATGCATATAAAACAATTTTATGTTGATAAAAACATGGCCTATTAATCAAATCATTAGGCTGGCTCCTATTCTCGGTGATTATCTTAGCCGTGGTAATCCTGAGACCGTCAGTGGACTTTATGCACTAAAAGCAATGCTCACTTTAATAAAACCATTTCATTTTTAATATAAATAAGGCATGCTATCTTTTTAAAACTCGCCCACCACTAACGTTCGCCTCGAGTAGTCATGTGGTGATACTCATGACTGTCCTCGACAATCTCGCAGGTGGACAACTCCATATCATCATATCCAACCATATAATTGCCTCACCTGTGATGCACTCACCTAGGCGGCCTCTCATAGGTCCGTCCCTAAGCTATTACCCTGTAACTATAGTCACATACAACTCTTGGCCCTCTCGGCCATATCACCAATACAATGCCATAAGCATATATATATTCAAAATCAATTTATTTTATTCTCGATGTCAATATAAACATACATTTTCAATTTTAAATCATTATAAAGCATACATTTTCAATCTCAAACTTGACCCCTAGCCATTCACATTTCAAATCAATAAATATTTCATTTCAACAGTTATAAGCATGCTTTATCAATATCAAATCTGGTCCCTGATCATTTATATATCATTTAAATTACACAGGTCATTTTCATTTACTTTAAATAGTAAGGGAGAGGGGTATTCACTCCTAATACTATTCCTTGCACTTAGTGTGTTCCTCTCCTGAGTGTTCAGTACCTATATTATACACACATGTACATAATCAACTTCACGATTCTGATGTAATTTAAGCACAATGCTTTAGATGGATGTTTCGTGGAAGACATGCCTAAAACTCCTTAGTTGACACATACACATTACGAGGCTTTACTAACGAGGCTATTTATCTGATTCACAACAACAGAATCCCATGGCCATAATTATTTCAAATTCTTATTTTTACGTTTAAGGCAACCACGCCTTTTCTCAATAATGTTCATCACGTGTACATATATACATATATACATATATATATATATATATATATCAATATAACTATTCCAATGACAATTCAATGCATATTCTATATCTTATACTTCTAATTATCGCTATATATCAACATTCTACGTTTTCTATACAAATCAAACTTAAATTTCTGGATGAACAATAAACCCTAAGCCACAATTTGCTTCTAGTTTTAAAATCATGCTTGTAATGAGTTATTTGACTTATCGGTAACTTGCTCAAGTCCGTAGAAACTTCAATTTGTCGCTTAACCGCAAAAGCACCAATTTTTCCTCGAAACCCATTTTTTTCTTCGCCGTTTCTTGCATTTTCTAGCCCAATATCGATATCAAATTAAAAAGAAAGTGACAGAAAGTCATTTGGTGGGAAAAACTTTAAATTTAATTAGAAGAAATTGTAGAGAGAAATGAGAAGCTTTGTAGAGAGAGTAAAGAATTTAGCTTGTTTTAGAGTGAGAGAGGCTTCAAGACACTATTTAGGCTTGGGTATATATAGATAAAGTGTGAAAAGTCTAAAATACCCTTAAAAATCTTAAAAATTTTTGAAAAAAATCAAATTTTTGTGTGAACAGTGCCATAAACAGTGCGCTATAGTGTTACAATGCGTGAACAGTGTCGTCGAACAACCTTGTTGCCGATCGACCATTTTCCAACTCGGTTGACTAGATTGGCACTGTTCATCAACATCGCTATTGCCGATCGACCATTTTCGGGGTGCTACAGTGACTTGCTACAATAACTCATTTTTCACTGTCTGAAAATCTTGCAATTTGATCCCTAAAAATCTTTCAATTTAGCCATTTTTTTAAATTTTAAAAAATATTTATAAATCCATATTAATCATTCGTTAAGTCAACATAAGTTCTCCTAAACCTCGTTAATGTGTCAAATAAATCTTGAATCATGTATTTATGATACTGAGTGTCTTTAAATAACCATTTTACCCCTGTGTTCGAAAAACAGGGTTTACATAATCAAATAGATGAAGAACAATTTTATGTGGTTCAGCACTTGACCTATGTAATGACTTAGCTCAAATAGCACGATATTGTTCGCTTTGGCATAGCTCATAGTGGCACAATGAGCCTAATCCTAACCCCTCACGATTTTTTTCTTAACACGCAAGATTTCAAGCCCTATGTTTAAAGACCCCATACTAGTCCCCATACTAGTTGAGGGAGACCAAGATTTCAAGCCCTATGCTAAAAGACCCAATACTTGTTAACGATTTTTTTTCTTAACACCCAAAATTTCAAGCCCTATATTCAAAGATCCTCTACTAGTCCCTATACTAATTGAGGGAGACCAAGATTTCAAGCACTATGCTCAAAGACCCTATACTAGTTGAGGGAGACAAAGCACGTAGAAGCACATCCATAGATTTATCTCCAATCGATGTGAGATTTTACAACCCACTCCCTTAAAAGCTCAACGTCTCGCTGAAACATTTTCGGTTGAGCGAGTTAGCTCTAATACCATTTGTGATTATTTGACCCAACTAACACGATATTGTTTGCTTTGGCACAGCTCAAAATGGTAAGGCCCCTAACGATTTTGTTCTTGTCACTTAGGATTTCAAGCCATGGGTCTAAAATGCTTCAAACTAGTTAAGGGGAATATAGCACTTATTAGCACAATTCTAGGCTTATGCCCAAGTGATGTGGGATTTTACAGCTTACATCCACAGGAACAAACAAAAAAGAAAGCTTTTATTTATAAGTAGTGGTGTCTAACGGGCCGAGTTGGCCCTTGAATTGGCCCAACTCAGCCTATTAAAACCCGGGCCCAGCCCAACTGGGGCTCAAAATTTGAGCCGGGCAGGTTCCAGTTCAATTCGCTGGGTCAAAATAAATTAAAAAAAAAAAAAAAAAAAGCCTCCAGCTCCTGTGTAGACTACAAGGCAGTAGACTTGCTTGTCATCTATACACCCACTCTCATAGCCTCTCCCTCTTTCCCTCAAAATCTATATATACCCCCTTTTCTAATTAATTTAACATCACCAACCTCCCTCCCTACCACACCGCCCCACACCCCCCCCCCCCTCCCACTCTCCTGGCCTTTCCTTCTTCTCCCCAAAATCTATATATATCTCATCTTGAAATTTATTTAAATCATTTTTCTATCTCTCCATCTCCTCTCTTCTAATTTCTTTTTCTAATTATATTTACAATATTTTAATTTACATTCTCACAATCTTTAGTTAATTAAGTTATTATTTTTGTGGAAGTAAAAGCCATAATTTTAAGGTTAGTAATTAGATTTATATTACATTATTTGTGTGTTTTTATTTTAGTTATCAAAATTTAAATTGTGTTGTTATTTAATTTAATTAATTTGTCATCTATATTGTGTTAATTAATTGTGTGTTAATTCTTTTAGTTAATTAATTTAATTTCTTTGAATTGTGTTATTATTTAATTTATTTAAATTTGTGTATTTTTATTTTTGTTATTAAAATTTAAATTGTGTTATTATTTAATTTAATTAATTTATGTGTTAATTATTTTATTTAATTTCTTTAAATTATACTATTATTTAATTCACTTAATTTGTCATCTACATTGCTAATTAATTGCGTGTTAATTTTTTTAGTTAATTAATTTAATTTCTTTAAATTGTGTTATTATTTAATTTACTTAATTTTTGTGTTTTTATTTATTAAATTTATATTACATTAATATTTAATTTAAAAAATTACTTTGACTCTTTGAAAAATGACACACTATTTCTCACAAGGATCACATGAATTTTCTAGTACTAAATTAGAATCTACCACAGCTAACACTAGTTAAGGTAGACAACCTAGGTCAGAAATATGAAATTTTTTAAAAAAAATATTGAAGAAGATGAAGTTAGATGTAAAATTTGTGGTAAGATGAATGTATATAAAAAAGGTGACGGTTTAAGAACTCTTAGTAGATATATAAAAATATAACACAGAACATTTAGAAATTTATAACAACAAAGTCAAATTAGAACAACAAGTAGAGTTGTAGGCACTAATTTTAGATTTGACCCTACCGAGACAATAAACTCTATCATTAAATGGTTGGTTTTAAATGGTCAACTATTCATAGAGAGCGAATCTCCAAATTTTGTAGAAATTGTGCAATTGCATCAGCCAGCATTTGAAAAAACACCAAGGACAATTGTTAGAACGCATACATTAAGAAACTTTAATAAAATGAAAGATACTTTGATTACCATGTTAGAATCTAGTAATTATTTGTTTTCATCGACCTGCGACAATTAGAGAGGTATCAATGTATTATACTATATTTGTGTTACATGCCATTGGATAGATGACGATTAATATTTAAAGAAAAAAATTATAGGAATTAAACTATTTGAATTTCCACACAATGCAATGGTCATATCCAGAGCAATCACGTTCGTTGTACGTGAATTTAGAATTAAAGATAAAATTTTTTGTATTTCATTTGATAATATATCGAATAATACTATTGTAATTCCTTAATAAAAAATGCAATTAAACCAATCTTAAATAAAAATTTTATTCACAACAGATGTGTTTGCCACATATTTAACCTATGTGTGCAAGATGGTTACGAAATAATGAAACCAGTAATCGAAGCAATTAGAACTGTTGTTCATCATTTAAAATCAGCTCCAGCCAGATTCCAACAATTTACAGAATTGTGCCATGAACACAGATTGCAGGCTAAAAAATTGATTCTAAACAAGCCAACTAGGTGAAACTCTACCTAGGATATACTCCGAATTGTTTTACCTTACCAAGTTCCAATAATAAAATTTTAGAACGACAATATGATAGGACATGAAATAACACATGAATATTTTGAGGTTGCACACATTATCTCTCATTTTTTAGAAACATTTAAAAAATTCACAAACTTATTATCAGGACAATACTACCTAACAACACATCACGTAATTGCTACATTAGGTAGCGTTTCTTTTATATTTAAAAAACACATGGAACATCCTAGGTTCGCTGAAGTAATATAAGCTATGGTAGACAAATTTAGAAAGTATTATGAAGGCAGTGTTGCCTTTTACTTGGACCCATGTATTAAAGTTTCTGGTTGTGAAACTTTAATTGAAAAATTTTACACTTTTCTAGATCCTAATAAACATGAAAATTTGTCATTTGAAACAATTACACGTAAACAAACTTGTAAGAATATTTTATCAGTAAATTTATCAAATATTTATCACATGTATGAGATTGAGTATTCCGTAGAGACTCCAACATCTACTGGCCGGAAGGGTTTTTCTTCCTCTTCGTCTGCTCCCATAATTACCAGTAGCGGTTGGGATCTTTACCTGATCGTAAAAAGACCAAAAATCACGCGAACCTTTCAACGAACTATCATACTATATGCAAGGTCCACCGGTGGATAATGTAATAGATTTTAACATCTTAAAGTGGTAGAAGAATAATTGTAAGACTTATCCCATTTTAGGAAAAATGGCACTAGACTTTCTTATGCCACCAATGTCAACGATTTAATTAGAAAATGCATTTAGTTTGAATGGACGAATGTTAGACGTTCGAAGAAGTAGAATGACACCAGAAACTCTTGAGATGCGAATGTGCTTTAGAGATTAGCACAACGAAGAAAGGAGAAAACAACAATTACAACACCAATCATCTCCATCGGTCGATTTCAGTAATGAATAAGAGGAGGAAGAGGAGGAGAAAGATTGAATAATGACGACTGATGAATAAAAGATAATTAGGATTTAGATTTATTTTTTTACAAAAATAATGAGGTAAGGCCCAATGTCTCCCTTTTTGTAATATTATTTTAATTAATTTGTTATATTTTTTATTATTTATTATTAGAAAATATGATTGAATGTAATAAAATTTATAAGGTTAAGACTAAAATATCTCCCTCGTTATAATTTTTTCTGTTTAATTAATAAAATTGGACATCGTGAAAGATGATTTTTTTTTTATAATTTAAATTGTGTTATCATATTTTCTTTTGTCATAATAATGAAATAGAAAAAAAGAAATATCATTATTATGTAAAAGAAATTTATTTAATAAAATTGTTTTCCTTTTTTTTTCATTTTACTTTTCAAAAATGATAATTTTAAAGGTCATTATAAAATTTATTTATTTAATAGAATTGCAAATTAAAATTAAAATAAAAAATAAATAAACTAGCGGGCCCGACCTTACTCGACCCAAAAATAACCTGACCCAACCCAACTCGGAATGAATCCGCTGGATTGAGCTCGGAAGCGACTCGGCTCAACACGACCCTATTTCTTTCCACAGGCTAGGTCGATTCCACTTTTTTAAACTCGCGATCCAGCTTGACCCGACTTGGTTATTATTTAAGGGCCAGGCCAATTACATATTTTTGGACTCTGTGACCTGAATCCACCAGATTAGGTTTGTTAGCCACCACTATTGATAAGAATGGTGATTTCAATAATAAAGAGGAGTTTCCAAGCTTTCTAATGAGTACTCGCATCCCAAGATTGGATTCTTATAGCTCTATATATTGACTTACAAAGTGACCTAATTATTCAGCTAATTACCCTCTATTTTCCAGCCTGTATGCATACAAGCAACCTAACAGAAAAAACTTAAATAACTGAATTTTAATCCACGTTAGCAAGTTTAAGCACACCCATTCAACTTCTAAAGACAGCCCAGAATCTACAAATCTTAACGTTAATAAGGAATTCTACTTGGGCAAGAAAAAACAAAAACAAAAACTCCTTAAATTGTTCTATTATATGGTATATGGACTTGCATATGCCATCAAATATCCACGTACATTTGTCTATTATAATGAAAATCAATGAACAATGTGTACTTAATTTTTATAAGTCATATGATGTTCTTTTGAAATATAGGAAGGCGATTTGAAATTTTGTTGCCCCATGGAAAGAAGGGAACACAGAGATGAATACAAAGAGTTGATCTTCTTGCGGCGACGGGATCTCAACTACTATTTGCTAAAAGTGATGCCAAGCAATCATGTTGTAATTCTGATTGGGATGGAGAGATTAATTCTTCAATTGTGTTGTTCCGTTGATCCTCTGATGAGTCTAAGATTTGGAAAAACGAAGGAAATAATAGGGCACGCATCTCTGAAAAACGAAGATTGTTAATTAAGTCAAATGATAAAATTATGAAGAGTAAAGACATATATATATATATATGTATAGGAATTGACATCAGAAAATTCTTTGATTAATTAATTAATTAAATTCTTACAATAAATTAATTTAACTCCCTTATTAATAAGTTTATTTATGTAAGAAAATGACATTGTATCTACCACAGAGAATGATGCCAGCGTCGAGAGAAGACCGCCATGGAGGATAACCCAAGAGGACGACGTAGTGATGTCACAACAGTTCAACTTATTTTATTATATGATCTCTTTTGCGGTGGTAAAATAATTAGTAATTGCAGTACGCGGAAAACAAACGGATATCCTTCCTTATGCTGTCTTGCTTTTTCTAATAATGGATTTTTTAGAAACATCTTCTTAATAAGTTTATTTCTAATTACTTATGGAAAGTTATTATTGTCAAAAATACACATGAAAAATGAGTAATGACAAAAATTACAGCTCATACGGGCTCATGTAACAATGCAATCCAAGCAAGATAAACTTCTTCTCGACCCAACATAAGCCTAGAAGGCTCGGCCCGTCTGGGTCGGGTGGCTAACGAACGAGTTGAAATTAAAAAATAATAAAAACAAATTTAATATATTAAAAAAAAAAATACAAACACACGCATCCTATAATTTCTTCTCTTATCCGCGTCATTAAACACCACAAAGGCACCATTATTAGACACCATAAATCCACAATTATTCTTTTTTTGAATTATTTATTAAATTAAACTTGAGGAAAGAGACGGTTAACCACCAGTCTCTCTTTAAATATATATATATATATATAATTTATTTCTTAGGTTTATCTTTCTTTTTGGTTTTTTTATTTTTATTTAAAAAATAGATTATGCCTAACCCTTCATGGCCCAGGCTCGTGTCAGGTACAACTCATATCGTATGCCAAACATGTCCGTCAGAACTGATTCTTAGACTCAATTTAACAAAAACTTCAAGTTTTGTTGTGTGACTGTACCTAACTTAATAGCTATTTATAGTGTTAATATTTGATTTTCGTCACACTTAATTTATATTTTCGCCAAAACAAATCTATTAAAATTCATATCCTTAGGCTTTTAGAACATTCTCCAATTGGTTGATTATGCAATAACTGAGATTACTTCATTTATATTCTGGTAGTTCCTATAAGACAAAAATATAATAAAAATATTAGTTGTCCGATATTTAAATCAGTAAAAGTTATCTTGGGGTGGTTATACGTAGAATTTTTGAAAAATAAATAAAAATAATAAAATTTGATTTTAACTTTTTTTGAAGGCCTTTTATGATTGTCTTTATTTAGAATTAAAGTGATTTTTAGATCTCTTTCCTTCTACTTTAGCCTTTATTTATAGGCTTTAAATTTTTCTTTATTATAGTTAGAGTTGAATTCTTAGTAAGACTTTCTTCCAATACAACCATGATATATATTTTGATTAGAGTTCCACTAAATATTTTCCTTATTCTTTTTAGGTGGGGTTAGGAATTTGGCTCTTCAAGAGTCCTACTGAAATTATAAGTCTTATAAAGATGCTTTAGCGAAATATACTTCCTTGCAGATATGACCCGAGGATAGCTTGAATCGTCCTTGGTCTTTTGACCCATTTATCTCGATGAGGGCTGACTATGCTTGAAAGTATAATCCGAGGACACTCTAATTTATCTTTAATTTGAATATGCTGACCTCTTCTATGAAGATAAGTAATCTAACTCGACCCAACCTCATTAAAATGATAAGTTCTATTAAGGACATGAATTATGTTGAGGAAGGCTTCTTGACGAGGAAAATTTTGCTATGTTGATGTGGACAATTTTTGCTGACATGAAGGTGATTTGGCTGATAGGAAATACTATGACCCAACATATAGTTTAATAAAAAAAAAGTGATGTTATTGAAACTAGGGATGACAACTTAGATTATCGCGTTATGTCCATGTCTTGTTAAATAGAGATCAAATTAAATTCGATCCATTTAATAATTGTATTAAGAATTGAAAACTAAAATCATGTATAATTATTAAATAGTTAAACGGATTGTAATCATATCACCCATTTAACATATATATTTTTTTGTCTATTATAATATATTTTTATAATATTTATGGTATTATGTATTCAAATGTTAATTAATTTAATTCTAAATATAATTAAATACCTTTTAAAACATAATAAATATAATTAATTATTTTTAAAATATATATATAAAATAATATAAAATAAATTTATTAAATTATAAATGATTTAGTACCGTACAATTACTCAAATAGTTAATCGTGTTAAGAACTCTAAAGTTAAATTCAACATGATTACTAATCATATCTATCGTGTTATTTATTTAATAATCGAATCATTTTATATCAATCTGAACTCAGTAAATTTCGTGTCGAGTTCGTATCAATTTAATAGTTAGTGTCAAAAATTGACAACCCTAATTGAAACCCCACCCAAATATTCTTTAAACTTATTTTTTATTTTTCTCATTTAAATATATTAAATTTCTAAAAAAATAATTAGAGCCCCCTCTTTTAAATCCAAAAGTAACCCTATTGTCACACTTATTCATTAAACCTTGTGTTTTCTCTTTTTGTTGTTATTCAAATCTCATATCGAAGTATTTTTATAGTTCACAAAGTCTTAGTTAAAATATACTATTTTTTTCTAAATTTTCTAACTCTCAATAAATACATGATGGTTAATTACATTATTTTTCTTTCGATTTTCTAGTTTACAGTAAATATGTGATGGTTATTTTCTCTTTCAATTCATCTTTTCTAAATTTTTCTATATTTGACAGGATTCTTCTTTAAGTGGAAGTTAAAAGCTATTAAAGGTATTAGATTATACATAAAAACAAATAGGTGTAAAAAAGTGTTTAACAAAAAGTAAAATACATATAGCTTTAATTAAATATCTTTTGTCTTTTTATGTAATTTAACTAAAATTAAAATTTTTAAAAAATAAAAATAAAAGTAATGTTTAAAAGAATTTTGGACGGGTTGAAAAGAAATGGCAACTAGGTGAGGTCAGTATAGACTAGCTAGTGGTGTCTAACGGGTAGAGTTGGCCTATGAATCAACCCAACCTAGCTTGTCAAAATTCAAGTCTGGACAGGTTTGGGGCACTGTTTACCTTGGTTAGGCCAATTTCGAGTCCAAAATCTGGACCCGACAATTCAATCCTCTGATTCAACAAAAAAAAAAAAACAACAGAGAATCCCTATAATTTTGCTAGGATTCCCTGCTCCTGTGGGCTGTACAGTGCTATAATTTTGAATTGGAAATTGAATTTGGCTATTACATGGAAATAAATTGGAAAAAAATTTTGAATTGGAAATTGGATTTGGCAGTTGCATGGAAATAAATTGGAAAAAAATTTTGGTCGATGGAAATGGAACATTGCAATTGCAACGTTACAATTATTCTTTTAAAATTTTTTTCATTTTTCCTATAAATACTCATTCATTTTCACCTCCAAATTATTTATTTCCTTTACTCAATCTTTCTCAACTCAATTTTTCTCAATTTAATTTTCTTCATCTCAATTCAATTTTCTTTATAAGCAATTA
>JAXCLQ010068735.1:0-14580 GCA_035584115.1 Cedrela odorata
TATAATACTAATATATTAATATTATTGCATCCACAAATCATATTTATGGTATCCCAAAATTAAACCGAAATATTTTCTGCGCATACGTGTGCTAGCACATCAGAGCCGGAAAATATATTCTTTACAATAAAGAATCAAATTGTTACCTGATCAATATCTGTACAATATCATTAACCAATTAATGATTATTACATAGTAGCAATAGCCATCATCATCAAGTAACCGACTATGTGTGTGAACCCTTAGGTTCACTGTAAGCTGGACATGGGTGGACACGAACTCCTTCGTATCTCTTCGGTACAACTCTTTGTAACCAAAATTCTCAATGATCATGCGCAACCTTTAGCAAGATGCCACAACCCCCAGATACTAATGAATCCATATAGTTGTACGTATATGTAGTAAAGTCTCTCTGCTGTCGACTCTCGATTGAGTGCGGGTCATGGAATCGTCAAACTCCTAACTCAATCATAAAAACAAGGTCTCGAATCATATATGGGAATCATGTATCCAAAAACACATTTCTGGAAACATGTACTCTTGCCAGAGATTTCATTTCCCATGTATGACATCCCTGCTTAGGATCTCAAGCTCTAATATTTGAGCCAACAGATTTTGTCTTGGTCATCGCCTGTCCTCTTACACCTAAACAAATTGCTAGCAAGCTTCTTTCACCAGGCGTGGTTAGCTTAGTGCGATATACATAAGTAAACAATGTACCTCAGTGACGAGGGCAGCCGTGACACCTTAGGTTAGAGGACCAATGGTACATTAGTACGGCCGTATGATGTATCATTGACTGTGGATAATCACTCATGTGATTCTTCACGTTTGGTCAAGTTCAGTAACATGTACTCCAACGTATTACTCATATTTATGCTCTTGTGACACGAGACTCATCACCTAACTATTAGCATCAAATACTAATCCCTGGCAACATCAAACATGCCAATCATGCAATGTCATACTCCCATATGAGAATATCTCAACCAGGAATTAATTCAGATATATTTAAATTAGACTCTGTACTCATATCTACAACTCCTTGTAGATAGAATACTAACGTCATAATACATCACAGAATCTTATTCTACATTTTATATATAATATCTAATATATATACAATTAATTACAAAGTTATATATACATAAGGATGATATCCCTAAACCGTATGATATGATTGGTTATACGGCATATCTCTAACAGGCTCGTGATCGTGGTAGAGAGCTTTCAACTCTCTCGATAGGTTCATTTCTTTCTTGACTCACACATTTCACCTGAGTCCACTGGAATTGTAATAAATTTCAGATTTTTATTTTCGGATATGTGTATTTTCCTGGGATATTGGTTTTATTTTGGATTTTGAGAAGAGATTGTAAACTAGTTGATTATGTTCAAACTTAATATTTTGTTCAACTGATATGTAATGTTTTAAATTAAAATTTTCATTAATTATGTATGTTGTGGATGAATTGATCACGGAGATCAATTCTTTGATGTTGATAATCCTATGGATGGGAATTTGTTATTATAAATTGTTTTCAGGTTTTTTTTTAGTAATTAATTTGATAGCCTTACAGGCTCTTATGGTATATTCTGGATATAGAGGGTATATCATGAGGGTCTGTGGCGATTGTCACAGGTGGACCCCAAAGTCGAGGCATGACAATTAATATAATAGATATTATATTTACTTTATGATTACTTTAATAATTTTTAAAATATTATATCTATATATTAATATAATATCCGAAAATTATATTTACGTTATCCCATAAATTATAGAAACATTTCTCACGCATACAGGTGCTAGTGCTTCCTAGTTAGGAAATTTATTCTTTACAATAAAGAGTTAAATTGTTATCCAATCAAAGTATCAGAATAATATCATTAACTAATTAATGATTATTGTATAATAGCAATTACCATCATTATCAAGTAACTGACTAATGTGTGTGACCCCTTGGGTTCATTGTGAGATGAACAAAGGTAGACATGAATTCTTTCGTATCTCTTCAGTACAACTCTTTGTAGTCAAAGTTTTCAATGATCATGAGTAACTTCTAGCAAGATGTCATGACCCCCAAACACCGATGAATATATCGGATAAACCCATATAGCCGTACATGCATGTAGTAAAGTCTCTCTACTGTCAACTCTCAATCAAGTGCGGGTCATGGAATCATCAAACCTCTAACTCAATTATAAGATCAGAACCTCAATTATATATAGGATTCATATATCCGCAAAACAATTTTCCAAATATACATGCTTTGGCCAAAGACTTAATTCCTGCGTATGATAGTTCCACCTAGGAACTCAAGCTCTAACATTTAAGCCAACAAATTCCATCTTTGTTATCACCTGTCCTCATACACTTAAACACATTTTCTGCAAGCTTCTTTCACCAGGCATGACTAGCTTGATACAATATACACTAGTGAATGATGTGCCTCAATGCGGAGGGCAGCCGTGACACCTCAAATCATAGGACAAGCAGTGCACTAGTACGGCTATGTGACGTATCATTAACTTTGGATAATCACCTATGTGATTCGTCACGTTCAGTAACATATTCTCCAACATATTACCCATGTTTATTCTCTTGTGATATGAGACTCGTCAACCAACTATTAGCATCTAATACTAATCCTTGACAACATCAAACATATCAGTTACGTAATGTCATATTCTTATATGACATTACTTCAATCGGGAACAGATTCGGATGTATTTAAATTATAGACTCTGTACTCATATATACAACTCTTTGTAGATAGAGTCTTGACATCACAATACATCACGGGATCTCATTCTACATTTTATATAATATAAATCAACAATTGAACATGGAAAATGATATAAAAGCCATTTTATTAATCGTAAACTAATTGACAATTGATTACAGAAATATATATACATAGAATGATATCCTTGAACTGTATGACAGGATTGGTTTTATGACATATCTTTAACATATACAAACATGACATGCTCAAAAGGATAATTTATAATCATACTCGGCGACCTCGTATCATCGTTCGATTCTCATAATCATTATCATACCTAGCAGCCTCGTATCATCTCCCTAGTCTCATAATCATAATCATTCCGATCACCTCGTATCATCACCCAAGTTTCATAATCACATTCATAATCACTTTTAAGCAATATACTATTTCTTAAATAATTTACAAATCAAACATATGACATGAATATCTAAAAATATCATTTCTTATCAAATTAATCATGCATGTGAACAAACATAATCGCATGAAATTCAATTATAATATAATTTATTATACTAAAATATGCTAGTTCAAAAACCCACAGCCTATTGATTAATCCATGAAATTTTCAAGGTCTTTTGAATTTCTTACCAATGTACTCGCTCCTAAACACACAGGATTTAAAAAATTAACCGTTAAAAAAAATTAAAAATCAAATACATATTGCAAATTTGAGAATATAACTATTCTAATTTCATAAATATATTACTCACTAACTTTTTTGATATTTTTTTTAAATTCCCAAACATGTTTCTTGTAACTTTTCCTTTTGTATGTCTTCTATTTTGCTTTTCTTTTTTTCTCAATTTCCTCCTTTTTAATTTCTTTCTTTGCTTTTAGTTTTTGCTTCTTATTTCAAATTTCAAATTTCAAATTCCCCAAAAGTAATGTAAGCATATATATATATATATATATATATATATAGGCATCAACTAAACCGCCTTAAATCAGAAAGCATGCAGTTAATATGCTAGAAGCTTTATCTTTGTATTTCATTTTAATAAACAAACTTCAAACTCTCTCTTTCAAGCATTCAATCAAACACATTTTGTACAACTCATTCACTTAATCTCATCTTAAATACAAATTGCTCGCTATTTAAGAAAGATAAGCGTCAATTTTTGTATCAAGTCATTTAAGTGATAAAACTTAAAAATCTCATGGGAGTTAAAGTCCCTGTACTAATAATACGACCTTGATCCTTCCATATTCAACAATAAACCATAGAAAGCCCATGGGATGTTACTAAAGTTACTGACCATTAGATTCTTTATGCACAACCCTCATTGAAACTCGATTGATATTAACCCATACCATACCAAAACGCATTTAAATAAAAATGCAACATTTTTTTAAACATTTAAGTTACCTTAACTTTCAATCAAAACTTAAATGTAATAATATAATAATTATTATGAAACCATTTGGAATTATCTCTTTAATTAATAATACCCAACTTGTATATAGGGTTTTACACCCAAGTAGGCCAATTTGTACGCTCAAACATAATATTAGCCCAGCCTTAAGCCTTTTCATAATTTTAGCCAAACAACCATCTATTGGACAAAATTACCCATGAGACAAATTGTTTGTTTTATTTGTGACTTGTTTGTTTAATCAAAATGAAGAAGAAGAAAAAGAAAAGAAGAAAGAAACAAAGAAAAGAGGGGGGAAAAGAAGAGAAAAGGCATTTACAATTGAAATCTTGGATCAAGCTCATTGCTCTCTTAAACATAACCTTTAATCACATTTGATGCAATTGATTTGAGCAAAGGTGAGTTACAATACCAAACCTTAGTGTAGTTCCATGGAAAAGTCTTATGTTCATGACAATTGATTTCCATTGTTGTTATAGCAAAAAAGATTAGTAAAGTAGCACAGATATGTGGGTTTTTTGACAATTCATAAGAAATCTTCAAACTTGTAATTCAATGCATTTGTGAAGTCCCTCGACGATTTCATCAAGGGAGTTCAGTGAATTTGTGAAGTCCCTCATTGAATTCATCAAGGGACTTCCTAAATAAACTGAATTCCCTTGACAATTTCATCAAGGAATTTTAGTATATTTGGCAAATTTCATAATCCACTGCATATTGACTTCCTGTATTAGTGTTTTTGTATTTTTATTGTTAAGTGTACTGATGGTGTCTTTTTCCTTATAGACGACACAAGTAAACTTGATGATTGTTTCGAGAGGGTCGTGGAAAAGATCAACGGACGAAAGTGAAGTATATAATGATAGTAAAACCTTCAATTTGACTGTTGTAGATACTATTAATTGGCAAGAGTTGGGCAACAAGATGTACTTTTGCTCGGTGTAAATCATAATGTATTTAGTCTTAGAATGAGAATAGTGTACAAACATAATTTGCCTTCAACATTTAATTGCCTAGCACCTCAGGATATAACTAATGATAATAAAGTTACTTTTTTCCTTGGGGATATTTGTCAAATTTTAGCATTTAGGGGGTTCACAGTGCTATTTGTTACATTCGATCGTCGAGTTGTAGTTGAATCAACACCACCACCCATTGTACAAGTTGATCAACCCATCATTCATGAGATAGAGAATAATTTGATGAACCTCTTTGCTTATTCAATTGGTAGTAATGTTACCAATGCCTCAGTTTATGCCAATTCTCCATATGTACCGTATTCTCGAATTCGGTGTAATGAAGATTCTTCCTATGACTATTATGATGAAGAAACTAATAATGAAGACACATTTTTAACACCTAGTATTAGTGATGTGCCAGAAGAAGGAACCGATCATGATTATCACACCGAGCCAGTGTATAGTCGACAACCTCAACCTAATTTTACGAGAATCTCAGAAAGAACTAAAGAAGCAAGTCCATCATTGTATGATCCATTATAGTTTTTACCTCTTATTCCTTCGCCTATTATTTTTTTGCCGAATGCGTTCTCTAGTTTTGATATTGGCCAAGTAGTGGTTAGAAAGCTATATCAGAGCAAGGGGAAACTATGTTAGAATTTAAGTTTACTTGTAATGAAAAATAACTTCAAATTTTGGATACACGGGTCGACAACAGACCATTTTGAGGCAAAATAGACGAATAACATATATAAATTGTAACACCCCCAACTTAGAGATGCTACCGGCAGATAACGGATTCTACCGGCAGGTAACGGACTCTACCGTCACCCTAAGCCTCACTCTTTCTACATGTATGAATGCGTACATTTGGTTTTTAAATCAAAAAACATTGTTAATCATAATGCATATATCACTTAATTCAGTGAATCTAGTAACGTTATATAGAAAATTTTCAATGTATTACAAAATTTTGGTACAATAAAATAAATGATACATCTTGTATATATATATATATATATATTTTTCAATCATGCTCATGTCTAACCCATATAAAACTCTTGGATGCATGATGGACACATATGCCCTAATGATTATAGTGTGTATCCATTGTTCTTCGCCTGTGTCTCCACTATCCCAAAATCTCTCTTTTCTTTCCAACTACTTGGTAATCCTGCACACTGAAAGGTGAGGGCGGTGAGTCCTAAAGACCCAATGAGTATATTAAAATAAAGTAATAAAATCAAATATTATGGAATAAGAGAGTAAATTTTAAAACATATTTAATCTATAACAGTTTAAAACACAATCACTTTAATAAATAAAATAGAATAAAACTATTTCATTATAAAAATCTGTAGACTTTTAAGTATAATTTTTGGGCTTGCCAAGAAATTATCCTACGAGATATCTCCAGTAGACATCTCGAGACTTGTTTACTAGTTTTTCTGTACCCATATATAAAACAAATTTATTTATCCCTCTCGTTAGCGTTAGCCTGGATAAGTGGATATGGTGCCAAACATCCACTTATTTAGCAATAATCTCTTGGGAAGCTCACCCATAATGGTCCATCCCTCAAGATCTATATAAGAAGGAAGCGTATCCGTATTGATCCATCCCTCATAGATCATATAATCTCTCTATACACAGACGCACTCACATTAAGCACTTGCACCAATAATCTCAAACACATATTATTCACAAAACATTTTCATCATATAAGTCATAAAATTATAGAATTCAATTTATCACAAATCGTCCATCCACAGAAACAATTCATGAATTTCCAACACATTTTCTAAATATTACTATTACTCTTAATCAGATATATTTTCATTTTAATATAACACTATTATAAACACTGAATTCACAAAAACATCTTAATATTTCAATTTAAATTTCAAATTATGTATAACTTAAATATTTCATCTAAATCATAATTTTTAAATATAGGATAAAATATTCATTTCAATAGATTTTTCTAAACATGCGTAAATCAAATATTTTGTATAAATAATATTTTGAAAATAAAAATATCCACTCACCAGTTATGATTTATTCTACCCAATTCAAGGTGTTGGCGTCGACTGTTCTGGTGGTTAACCTACAATTAAACGATTTCTCATTAAAATTTAATATAACATATTTATCCAATAAATACATATACATATTATACTTGGATTTGCCACCTAATAAAACCTCAATATGGTTTTAATTGTCTATTATACTCATATCTAAATTTTTACCTAAGTTACTAACTAACTTTGTTTTAAATCCCATTTTATTCAACATTTTACATTCTACGCTTCTAACAAATGCATGCCATTCGAAATTGGCATTGTATTTAGACCTAAATTTTACACACTCTATTATAAGTCTAGTTTCCACCACACTTTGCAGATTTGGATTTTGACTCTGATTACCCAAGTTACACCAAGTTTTCGACATGTGAGGCACTAAAACAAAGTATGTTATCGGCAGAGCTGTTATTTTCAAAAATTTACTGTGATTTCATTTCTTTGTGAAATAAGCTAAATTTTGATATGTTGTGCTTCTAGATGTCTAGTTTCCATAGAAATTTATAGTGCCTCAATCCGATATTAGAAACTCTCCAAGATTTCGTTTTTCCGAGCCCTGCTCAGAGTTTCCAGCAACCATCATGCCCTGTTTTGGCCATATGGTTTTGACACCTTCCAGCCACTAAACCTACGACCTATCAACCCTAGTTTTTTCATTTTTCCATCCTCTAAACATTCATATGAGAGAGAACAACGATCACTCACATTTCACTTGGTTTCGCAAGTGTTTTCGCCACATTACGCACACAGAAACACTGCAGATAGATTTTTCAACTATAATTTTACAACCCTTTTTTTTAAGCTTCACTCACTACCCAATATTTCATCCTCATTTAGCCTCAACCATCACCTATAAACACACTTATATTACCTTATTTTCCAGCACCTAAGCGTCACTCTAACTCAACCATTTCCAGCACCAATTGGCTACCCCAACAATCACAACTCACTGCCGACGAATTTTCACATCACTGACATCGGTTAATTCCCATTTCATTTCATTCAACTTCAAATACTCACACACACATATCTTTATACCCCTTTACACCATAAATACCTCACTACAACTACAATTAAACCTTCAATTTATTTACAAATTGCAACATAAAATAAATACAATAACAAAAATCAAAATTTCAAAGAAATAAACACACTCTTACACATTTGTTAAGCACCAAGCCCTCTTCTCTTTTCTTTTTCTCTTTTTCACCTTCTTTTCTCTCTTTCTCTTTCTTCTTTTCATCACTTAGCTGGCCATGTCACTCTCCCTTCTTCTTTTCTCTTTCTTTTTCTTTCTTCTTGTCTCTCTCTCGGCCAAATTTCTTCTCCCTTGCTCACAGTTTGGCCTTCACTTTGGCCCCTCATCTCTTGCAAGTTTTTTGCTCCCTTTCTTTGTCTCGATTTTACTAAATAATGGAAGAAACATCTAGATAAATGGAAAGTAAAACATAAAAAAAAAAATGGACTTGGGTTTTGTTTTAACTTTATAATTTTTGGGCTTAACATTTTTATAAAGTGGACTTGGGTTTACTTAATTGCATTGGACTTCATTTAGCAAATATTTAGGCTTAACTTAGTAACACACTTCATTGGCCATAATATTATTATTTTAATAATGGCCCCACATTTTCCTTATTTGCACTTTTTCTCATAATTTTTGGTAATTTTGCACTTTAACCCCCGGAGTTTTAAAATCTTTTCAATCTAGTCTCTTTCATTGTTTATAATTAGCTTGAAAATAAAAGAAAAATAAAATTATGTACTTAATTCTATATATGTATCTATGAAGTTTTATTACCTAAGTTCCGATTTAACTATACGTGAGTAACTTAAACCGATTCCTTCGAACTTAAAACTTCGTAAATTTATAATTAATACCAGAATCGAATAAAATTTAATTATTTCAAATTTTACAAGTTTTACATAAATGGCAGGTGTGAGCAACTATGATACACGAGAACATGTACTTCTAAGTGCAACAGATTGACTAGAAATATACTTGCTTGTTAGACCAACTGTCTGATTGACATCGTCATGCCAGTTCTTGCCTCATTAGTGAACTAATCAGAGATAAGTTTGTAGACTACACCAGATTGTACACTTCTAAAAATATTCAAAATGATATGCAAAATGAATTTGGTGTATTGGTGTCATATGATAAGGCTTAGGTAGCTAAATAAGCTACTTTGGCATTAGTATGCGGAGATCTTATGGAATCCTCCAACTTACTGCCAACATATTGTCATCTTTTGAAAGTACGAATAGAGGTACCATTACTCGTATACATAAGGATGTTGATAATTGATTTATGTATTTTTTTACAGCACCTAGGTCTTGTATTAATGGATTCTAATCATCAATCAGACTCGTGATTGCAATTAACGGTACCTTTTGGAAAGGAAAATTTGGTAGCATGTTATTTGTGGTAGCTTACAATGATGGTAACGATCAAATATTTCTATTGACTTTTGGGTTGGGGATAATGAAAATGCAACTCATGGTTGTGGTTTATGTAAAAGTTACGAGAAGTCATTTGTGGCATGAAAGACTTGGTTTTCATTTTTCGATCAACATGTGAGTATTGAGAAGGCGATTTCTGCTGTGTTTCCAAAAGACATGGAGTTTGTTGCTTTCACATATCAAAAAATGTGCAATCAAAGTTTAAGATTAAGTAAATAAGTTTATGATGTCTTACTTTGTGGCAGCGAAGGCATATCGCATGAACAACTTTATAAGCATATGTCAAAATTACTCATCAAAAACCCAACAGCTGGCAAATACTTGGAAGAAGATGTTGGTTGTCACAAATGGGCTCGAGCTCTCTTCACAAACAGAAGCTACAACATTATGATCACAAACATTGTAGATTGTCTAAATGCAGTTTTACGACATGTTTGATCTCTCCGTATAACCGCAAAACCTGCAAGAATCATGTTCCACTACATTTTACTTAATTTTATTTGCTTATGTAAATTAAATTAAAGTGCACTTCAAATTCGATACTACTTTTAATCTATGTATTTGGATTTATGTTAATTATTTGGTATAATAATTCAATTTAATTTGTAGCAGTTAGTTAGTAACATTTAAATTTCATTTGGGTTGAATATATTATTATTTGGTATAATAATTCAATTTAATTTGTAGTAGTTAGTTGATAACATTTAAATTTCATTTGGGTTCATATTAATTATTATTTGGTATATGGATTCAATTTAATTTGTAGTAGCGTTAATTGATTTAATAATATATAATGTTAATATATTCATTTATAAAAAATAAAAATAACATATTCACGTTATATATATAATGTTAATAATATATTTACTTTATATATAATGTTAATAATAATATATTTACGTTATATATATAATATTAATAATAATAAATTTACGTTATATATATAATGTTAATAATAATATATTTACGTTATATATATAATGTTAATAATATATTTACGTTATATATATAATGTTAATAATATATTTACGTTATATATATAATGTTAATAATATATTTACGTTATATATAATGTTAATAATATATTTACGTTATATATATAATGTTCATAATATATTTACTTTAAATATATATAATGTTAATAATATATTTATGTTATATATATAATGTTATGATATTTTATAATATTTTTAAATGCAAAAATATTATGAAAAAATAAAGAAAAGTTAAATCAATTATAAGTAGACTAGCGAATGCATAGGTATTTATAAGGGTTTAACGCTGAGGGATAACATTAAGCTCCTTGCGTTTCCTCACCTACAACAAATCCAAATATGCGTTGATATGTTGTTACACAAATTGAATAAGTTTGCAAATAAGTATGCGCACATGAAAAATACTAAATGATAAAATGTGTAAAAAGTATATCGTCCTCTAACCAATCGCCCTTGTCTCATCCAATAAGAATCGTGAACTAAGTTATTGTCTTAGAAATCCTATGTAGCTGCCTAGAAGTAGCGCTACTGTTTGACATCCATTTGGCAAAGAGAACCCACTACTCTTGTGCACAAGACGAGTCAATGATCTTTTATTTTTTCTTGCCTAGAAAATTTATGAACAGGCTCCCTATTGTCCTCCCTCTCTTATATTGATGCCTGTACTTACTATACAGACTAAGGGAGAGCGCGGCGCCTGGAATGCTATCAGGGCCAACCGCATCCTTAGGGAAAATTGCATGCTCAAGGTTAATTGCATCCTCAAGTGCAGCGACATCCTTAGGGGCTTGTGTAGGCTACTTGACATTGTCGGGGGATGCCATCTTGCATACTAGTAATGTAGTTCTACTTGTTTCAACATTACATGATATTTAATTAATGATAGACATGACAAAATATTTTTAATTGAATATTATTTAAAACTTAAACTTGCTCATACCTGAATAACCTTATTGTAGTGCTCGCACCAGCCTCGCATCTTTGATCGAAATGCCTGTATCTCCTTCACAACCTGAGACATCTCAAATCAGAATAACTCATTCTGACGCAAAAGTCAAGCCTTCTACTACTAAAATCATGCCACTTGCTATTGAAATCGTGCCTCCTAATCAAGCTGCATCTGCATGATCACCCGCATCATATCTTCGATTGTATAGGTAGGCATTACACTTGTTGCGAATGTGACATACGATGGAGATAGAGGAGGTGCTGGAGAAGTAGCTAGCACCAGAGACAGATGAGTTAACGAAGATGAAGTAGGGGGTGGAAATTGAGGAGGTGCTTGTACAAGTTCAAGTTCATGATTAAGTTTTTTATTATGTTCTATCACAATACTAAATTCATAACTTTTTAAACCAATATAAAGTTACCTATACTGCTGTCTCCTCTCAAACTTCATCTCCATCATCAAGGATATTAGCCTTTCTAGTAGGTGCAAACAAGGATAACTGAACCTCTCCCTTATACTCTACCCTGAGTTATCTTAATCAACTCAAATTGGGCCACATGTAATAGTAGTTGAAAGGTTGATTAGGCATGGTGAATCAATTTAGGGTTTATGAAATTTTTTTTTATGCAATTAGGGTTTTATTTTCATAAAAAAATCAAATCAATACACTAAAAACTTACATGAGTGTTGCATGAAGATGATTTGAGTTCCAAAACTATGAAACCTTTAAGATTTCAAACCCTTGAACTTCCTCCTTGTTTGGCCAATTGTAGAGAGAAAAAGAGTTTTTTTTTCCTTAATATTTATGGATAATTCTAGAAAAAATGAGAAATTACCTCTTTATATAGTTTCACAACTTTTACTAAAATACCCTCATGATTTTGGTCAATGACAAGCATGTCCCAAAGCTTGTCTAACAATTTTTGTAATAGTAAAAGTGTGAAATGACCATTTTGCCCTCATTAAACATTTTAATGATAAACTTATCCTAAAGCTAGTCAAATCAATTTTGACCAACTTCATTTAATTCAATTTATATCCTATTATATTAATGGAATAATGTAATTTACTTTAAATTATATTTTGGTCATTTTATAAAACACTCGGAACCGTTAAATAATTTAACGTGTAAATCGTTTATAATTTTTATCCTAATATTATTATCGAGAGTACTAGCTCTCTTATAGATAATATTATTCTCTCTCTAAGAAAGAACATGCTCAAGTCATTGCTTGTGATCTCTCGGGTTCATTGCGATATTAGCCATGAGTTAGAATTGAACTTTTTAGCTCCATTTCGAACTATTCAAACTCAACAACCATGGTTAATAGCTAGCAATATACTATAGTGAAAGATTAGACTAGAGTGCAACGAACCATGCGAAAAGGCTTACCCAAAGACAGTAACTATGGATGTATGGACATTTTAAAATTTTAAATAATTTAAACAAAAGATAAACATATATAAAGTACGCATACCTTAAATGTCGATCTTCAGAATAAGTTACTTGTTAACTTAAAGGCGTGTCACACACACCGGGTTGGTTGCGATAGGTTCCAATTGTAACACTCGAGCTTTCTTTTGTAGAACTCATAACTATAATTGTAAATATAATTGTTAAAGTATTAAGTGTTAGAATTTTGAAAAGTAATATAAAGTAAATATACAATGGTAGAATTGGGATTTCATTATTAGCAAGGTTATTTTTGGGATTTTAGCTTGTGAATAAGTATATACATATGTAATTAAGTGGGCTAGTATTATATATACATAATTTGGGCTCAATTGAATTAAATTAAGCCCAAACCCAAGCTTATGTGTGTATATATATATAATAAAATGGGCCAAAGCCCAAGCCCAAGTATATATATATATAACAAAGTAAAATAAATAAATAAATAAAATATTATATTTTTATTTAAATTCTCTACAAAATCATAGCCATCCATTTCCTTTAATCCTAGCCATCCACTTGTCACAATTCTAGACATATTTTGTAAAATGAATAAAGATGAACATAAAAACTAAGTTAGTGAAAAATGTGGTGGCAAAATATAGTCCATTGGATATGGTTAAAGCCATCCTAACCTTCCATGTGTTTTATTGATTAAATTAATTAATATTTTGTGTTAGTTAGTGGAAAATGTGGTGGAGAAAGGATGGCCATTGGATTTGATTGAAGTAATCCAAGTCATCCATGTATTTTAAGAAAATTAGAATTAATTAATATTTAATAGAAATTGGATGGAAAAACGAGAGCCATTAGATTTGATTGAAGTAATCCTAGCCTTCCATGTGTTAATGAGTTAAAAGGTTAGTGTTTAATATTTCAAATTGAAAATGCAAAGGAGGATACGTATAAGGGAAAATAGAAAAGGAAAAGAGAGTGAAAGAAAGAAGAAAGAAAAGGGAGAAGAAAGAAAGAATTGGTAAGTTTCTTTTAATGATAATTGGCTTATTTTAGTAAAGCATGTGTAGTAAGCTTACTTTAATTAGTATTATTATTTTAGTGTAGTAAGTTAGTGAATTGTTAATGCTAAAATTGTAATAGGAAATTAGCATTGCTTGGGTATAGCATGTTTAGTGAATTGTTAAAGGTAGATTGTAGAAGAATTTGTATAATTTATGTTAAACTGTAATTAGTAGATTTGAAATGAATATTGTTAAAAGTTGTATACGATGTTACAAATTGGTGGAAATTAGAACATGTGTATGTCATGGGATTGTAGTAGGAAATTAATTATATCATGCTTAGTGAATTAAATTAATTGTAGTAGATATGAACAAAGTAATATTATTAGTGTTAAATAGTAGTAAGAAATTAAAGAGAGGTAAAAAAATTGATAGTGTTAAATTGAAGTATGGAAATTGAAAATGGGTGGAAAATATATATTCATATTGTTGTAATAATTTTTACTTGTGTAGCATTCTTAGTAAATTAATAATGTTAAATTAAAATTAAGAAATTAGA
>JAXCLQ010068766.1:0-14575 GCA_035584115.1 Cedrela odorata
CATGCATCTGAATTCAAGGCAGATTCATATTGTTTAGTCATGCATTTTATTATTTTTATAAAAATAAGGCTGTTACAGGATGATTTAGTTCCTTGAGGCTAATAATGGAAGGATTCGCAATGACATTCTCGTGAGCTTTGGACAAGAATATAAAATTTATTAAGGATTGATCTTGCCTCCCTTTTCGAGGGTATAAAGGGTTCACATGAACAATGTTGGCCTTAATTTAATTGTTGTATATGAAACATACAGTTGCATCTAACTTGCAAACTAATTGTCAAGCTTTCACTTTAGATATAGTATATAAATAGTTTGTCTTTCTTGAGAAAATTAAATGTTAAAATGAGGAGGCTAGGACGTAATTTCTTTTCTAGAATTAACTGGAGACAACAATATTTTCTAATTGATGGTATTGAATGTAGAGTAGTGAACTGCCACCAGATTGCTGCCTTAATATTTTCTCAAAAAATAATCACATCAAGGAGATTAGGTCATTAAACTTGGTAATTTGACTTGTTAAACTATTTTCCAAACAAGTCCCAGGTTGGCTATTGTTTTTTTTTTCACCAGTTATATAAACTCTGACCTAAGTTTGGTATTTGAATTATAAAATATGTTATAGATATTCAATTAATGCATTATAACTATTTTCCAAACAAGTCCCAGGTTGGCTATTGTTTTTTTTTTCACCAGTTATATAAACTCTGACCTAAGTTTGGTATTTGAATTATAAAATATGTTATAGATATTCAATTAATGCATTATAAAATTCTAGGAAAACTAGATATAATTACGAGCTACCTAGCTAAAATTTAGAATTTTTTGAGAAACGATTCATCCTCCATCGATTTTAGAAGGAATTGCTTTGTGTTGCATTTTAGTTTGCCGAATATGCGGAGCAGTGGATAGAAAACTTAATACAAAATAAGGTTTTCAACATCGGTTTTTAATGCCATAAAATTATTTGTAAACTAGACACATACGAGAATAATATATCCAAAAATCAGAATTTTTCATGTCGGAACAAAGTTGCAGAAAATTTTGAAATATAAGTGCTCTGTTTCGGTATTGCACACTGTCGCGTATTTACGCAGTGTATGGTAAATTGATCATAACTTGAGTATTAGGAATCAAAATTCGGATTTGTAAAAGGATACGGAAACTAGACATAACAAGAATAACATAATCAAAAATTAGATTTTTTGATGAGGAACAAATTCCCAAAAAATTAGAGAAACTCAATTCTCTGTTACAAAATTCAGTTAAAACAATATTTGTTTAATTAAGTGTAAGTTTGGATATAGAAATCCAAATGAACTACCGTAAAAAGCCATGTAATTTAGACATATTAAGAATTTGATTTAAAATTCATTACCAATCGATACTAGCAAAAAGGTGAAGTTATCCTTGTTGTGGATAGATTTTGTTTAGGATAAATAGGATAGAGGTTGTGATTTTTCCAAAGTAGGTAACGATAATCCAAGACTCTCATATTGTCTATTAATAATTAAGGACATATGTGGTATATTTCTTAGTTTATATGGCAAGTATGTGGTATTTCGGGTTTTAACAAAAGGACATATATTTGTAAGTAGTCAACCTAGTCAACCATTAGCGTAACTGAAAGTTAGAAATGGTTTAGCGCAAACTATAAGTGGATATTTTATTTTCAAAATATTATTTATACAAAATGTTTGATTTTATGAATGTTTTAAAAAAAACCTATTGAAATAAATATTTTATTGTATATTTCTGGAATATTGTTTGGACAAGTATTTAGAAGAAAAAATAAATATTATTAAAATTTAGTTAAATTGTTAAGTTATTTACAAATCTAGTATTTTGAATATTGTTTATGAATGAAAATTTATATGTTTGGAGTAAGAGTAAATATTTAGAAAAATGTGTGGATATTTTGAAATTTTATGTGGATGAGTGATTTGAAATTAAATGGTTTATATATTGACATGTGGTAAATTGATTTGTGTTGACATATGAATTATATGATAAACATTGTATGAAGATTTTATATTTAAGATTTGGGTGCAAGAGCTCAGTTGAGCGTGTCTGTTCACAGATTCTATCCTTACCCAAGAAAGAGGTAAGGAAGAGGTTACCATATTTCCGCCCTTACCTACCTAGAAAAGGGATAAAGGATATGTTATCATTTTTGCCTTTGTCATTTGAGAAAAGGCAAAGGAGAGGTTATCACTAAATAAATCAATGTTTGGCACCATATCTACTTATTCAGGCTAACGCTAACGAGTGGGCTAAATTATTTTATATACTGATGTAAAATAACTTGTTAGCAGGTCTCGAGATGTTCGTCAGCAGTGCACTAATGAATATTTTGGAGGATAGTTTCCTGGCAAGCCCAGATACTATTATTTGAACATCTACATATTAATTTTTATACATGAAATCATTTTATTATGCATTGCGTCTAATAATGTAATCATGGATTTACATGTTGTATATTCATGTAGATAGGCTATGAGAGACTTAGGGTGATGGTGGAATCCGTTATCTGCCGATAACATCTTCGGGTATAGGGGTGTTACAGTGCTAACTTACTCTTTAAGATCACTAAGTTTGAAATGATGAAATACTATTTTAATCAACTTTCAAAATTTAAACAATGGTGCATCCATTGTTTGTGTGTGACCTTATAGGTATATCATGAAGATGACAGTATGCATAGAAATGAATTTTCTTACACTAATTAAACTATTTTAATCATATATATCATTGGTTATCTTATAAGCAAAAAGACAATTGTGTCCACGAACCATGATTAACATCTAACAATATATCACGACCTACATATCATAATGAAATGTATAAATATTTCAAATGAATATTTTCACAGCCAATTACCGTGCTATTCAATTTTATTGTCATCTGACGCTCTAACTAGACAAAGGTATGGTCTACTGTCAAACCCTAATATTCAATGTTATGTGTATGAATGTTGAGTCCATAACTCAATGAATGATATTAATAACTATTTATTAATTCACACCCTCTTTTGACCAAAGACTGCTAGAGTTATGACTTTATCATTCACATAAAACATCTCTTTTTTCTTACAATGGATGCCAAATCTCATCTTATACACTCATAAACCTCCATGTGATTCAAATCATACTCAAAAACTATCCTATTAAGAACCTTCAACTTGTAAACCCCATACAATGGCATTTAAGCAAGATGAACTTCACGTAAGATAACCGTGGTGTCCTAGATCAAATGATTACTAGCACTATTGTTGTTAAGAACTTTCAATTGATAAAGTATGACTACCATTTGAGTGTTTTTGCAATAGGTCAATTTAGTATGACTACTATTTGAGTGTTTTTGCAATAGGTCAATTTAGTGAATTCATTCTCTAATAAGTACTTACACACTTGTATTAGTGCTTTTACACAAGTGGCTAAAGAGATTTATCACCCTCTCAACAAGCATGCAAAGTATGTATCGATCTTAAGAGTACCATAATGACTTTACCTTATATTACTGTGACCAAGAATAATTTAAAAGAAAATACATTGATTAAACAGTCTCATTATCATGATCTCGCCATAACCTCATTAACATTTATAATCATACTGGCTTCATCTTCTGGAAGTATAAGATAAATTATTTGCCAATATATATTTAAATATATATATATAATCTTATTAAATTCATGAATAAGATTTACAAAAATTAAAACCTAATCACAACTGTTTTGATTAGCTTGTCGGTTACAACCCTACTATATGATATTATGATTCATTAAGGATATGTTGTAAAAGAACGTATCAACTACATTTTAAGTTAAAATTATAATTTACAAATTTTATGTTTAAGCATAAGTTATTTAAGATGATCGAAAGATGTTTAAGCATATATCGTATTGTCAAGCTCCCGCCCGTGGGATCCACACGTGACAACTGCCACAAACCCTCGAGACACATTCTAAACCCTAAACATGTCTCTCAGACTTGTAAGGCTGTTTGGGTACCTGTCTCTGTATGATTATTTACATAAATTTATCTCTCCGAGACATTTTCAAATCATCTCCTAAATAATAGTATATTTAATTAAAAATACATACAGGGTACATAATCAAATTACATTCTTTTTTTTCATATTTAATTACAAATAAAATTTATCAAAACATACCTAGTGAACTATAATAAACAAATAGGTAAGTCGATGATGAATAATACCGAAGGGCGTTATACTCTAAATTGATTAACACCACTCATACAATGCACTTTCTTATTCTCAATCTCTTAAAACTAGAAGGTGAGAAGGGTGAATATATGGAGATATACTCTGTGAGTAGATAAAAATATATTTTTAGGAAAAACATTTATAAATACACGTAAAATAATTTATTTCAACAAAACCATGGCTTGTTATTCAAAATTAATAGGCTAGCTCCCTTTCTCGGTGGTTACTTTGGCCGTGGTAACTCCGAGACCGTCAATGGACTTTATACACAAAAAACAATGCTCATTTAAAATTTTTAAAAAAAATAGTCTTTTTAAGATAAAGAATGCATGCTAATTTCCAAATCTAGCCCACCACTGACATTGGCCTCAAGTAGTCATGTGATGATACTCATGACTGACCTCAACAATCCCGTAGATGAGTAACTCCATAACATCATCCACCCATACAACTGCCCCACCTTCGGTGCACTCACCTAGGCAGCCTCTCAAAGGTCTGTCTCTAAGCTACTACCTTGTAGTTACAGTCACATGCAATCTTAGTTTTACCAGCCATATCACAAATGTAAAGCCACAATCAAATCTATGTACATAAACATTAACCATTCTTTCATTTTCAACATCAATATAAAACAAGCATTTTCAATATCAAACTTGGCCTCATGGCCATTCACATATAATTTTAATCTCACAGTTCATTTGCATTTATTTTAAACAACAACAATGATAAGTCTATTCCTTATTTCATAAAACATTAAGTTTCATAAAATATTTTAAAAGCATGAAAACAAGTAAAAATAAATCCACTCATAGAAAAAGAAAAGGTCACCATTCCCACACTAATCCTCACGCCTAATATGTCTCTCTCCTGAGTATTCGGCGCCTAATATCACACATATATAACATTAAGAATTTTGAGATTCTAAATAATTAATATTTATACATTAAATGCAATGTTTGTGATCTTCGTGTCTAAATTTCAACAGTCTGGCACATATAACATTATAAGCTTTCTAATGAGGGTCTTTTAGCCGATTCCCAACAACAAAATTCCATGGCTGTAATTATTTCAAATTTCGCATTTTTATCTAAAACGGTTATACACGTTCTAAGTGTTATTTTACGCTTATTTAACATTATATAATTATAATTATCTCAATTTTACATGATCTATGTTTCCTTCGCATCAATTAAGATGAATTTTATAAGCTTATTTTTAGCTTGTAAAAGCCCCGTATAATCCTCACATCATTATTTGAATGCAAAACCCTCAAATTCTCTTCGACACCCTAGTTTCTTCTTTGCTATTTCTTGCCCTTTTTCAGTCCAAATGTGGTACTATATTGTAGAAGAGAAGATGGGAAATCATTTGGCAACCAATTTGGACGAAATCGTTGAAGAAATTTTCGAGATCTAAGGATTTATGTGAGTGTTAGTGAGAGAGAGAGTATTTTTGAGAGAGAAAGAGAGAATATTCAAATAAAGAAGACATTGGGGTCGAATCCCCCTTGTGTACTTATAGAAATGGATAAAAAGACCAAATTATCTGTTGAATTTTACTCAAATTAGCGTCATGTATCGATACATTTGGGTTGGGTATCGATACCTTTAGTCCAAGCATCAATCTGTTCCTTAAGAATTCGATTGTGGAAATTCCATCGACCTCGAGTATCAATACATTTACCTTTATGTATCGATCTTTCTGTTTTTAATGTATCGATACCTTTGTTGAAGATATCGATCTGGTTCAACATGTAATTAATTTTAAACTCTCTAACTTGCCACGGATCGATACCTTTGATGAAGGTATCGATCTGGTTCATCTTGTAATTATTTTCGAACTTTTTGTTTTTAAATGTATTGATACCTTTGAGGAAGGTATCGATCTGATCAGTTTGTAATTTCTTCCCAAGTCTCTGACTTAAAAAATATCGATACCTTTTATGAAGGTATCAATCCCTTCATCAAGTATTGACCTATAACCTTAATATATCAATACATTTGAATAATGTATCGATACTTCTATTCCAAATATCGATCTCTTCATGCTCAGAATAGATTTTAACCATTTCTATTCATTTTCTAACACTTATTTCGTTTACCTTCAGGACTCCGCCCCGATTCCCTGTAAGAACATTGCCCCTTAACCCCACTTGCTAACCGACTAGCAAGATTTCCAAATGCATCAGCGTAGGGCTTTATTTTGAAATCCTTCTTATATGAAATTCCAAATCCTAATTTCAATTTCATTGTATTCTCATTATTAAACTTAAATTTAAATTCACCTACGGCTCGATAATATATCATTTACTCATTAATTATGCACGTGTAAATATAAATGTTATAAATTGACTACTTTACCCTTATGTTTGAAGGATATGGTTTACAAGTTCTACCCCTTTTTTAGAAAAAATTTTTCCTAAAAATTTTACTCTTCATGTTAGAAATGACAATATATATATTATGTCATTTAAGAAATCAAAATTTGATGTACCTGATCATTGAAATAAATAGGGGTACTGTTGTTGCATTTGATATTCAAGTTCTCATGTCATTTCTTCAACTGTGGCACTCCGCTATAAGACTTTTACAATGAGAATTACTTTACTCCTTAGCATCCGTTCCTGTCGACGTAAGAGTGCTACCAGTTGAACTTCATAGTTTAAATCCTTTGAAGTTCAATAGGTGGAGGTCTAATGATATGTGAAGGATCTGGAATATATTTCTTCAACATTGAAACGTGGAAGAAATTATGTATCCGTTACATTTCTATGGGTAATTTTAGTTTGTATGCCACTTGGCCAACTCTCTCTGTAATCATAAAAGGTCCAATATATCGAGGGTGAAGCTTTCCTCGATTCTTGAACCAAATCACTCCTTTCTAAGGTGATACCTTCAAAAATACCATGTCACCTACATCAAATTCGAGCATTCTTCTTCAGTGATCTAAATAAGACTTTTGCCTATCTTAGGTTGACTTTAATCTCTCTCAGATTATTTTCACCTTTTCCGAGGTCATCTCGATCAGTTCAACATTTTCGAGTTTCCTTTCACCCACTTCATCCCAACATAATGGTGTTCTGCACCTCCTTCCAGATAGTGCCTAGTAAATAGCCATGCCAATACTGGATTGATAGTTGTTATTGTATGCAAATTCAATTAAAGGAATATATACATCCCAACTACCTTAAAAATCTAACATACATGCTCTCAGCATGTCCTCTAAGGTCTGCATGGTCCTTTCTAACTAACCATCGGTCTGAGGATGGAAAGTAGAACTAAAATTCAAAGTAATGCCATTGCATTATGATACAATGGTGACTGGACCCCATAGAGTTTAATCACTTCTGCTATGTACAATCTCACTAATTTATCCAATGAGTACTTGAATCGAATGGGTAAGAAATGTGTAGATTTTGTAAGCCTATCAATGATCACCCAAATTGCATCGTGTCCGGCTTGTGTTTTGGGTAAACCCACTATAAAATCCATAGTGATGTGTTCCCACTTCTATTCAGGAATTAGCAATGGTTGCAGTGTATCTGCTAGTTTTTGATGTTCTGCCTTTACTTACTGACAAACCATACATCTAGCCACATATTCTGCTATATCTTTCTTCATGCCTAACCATTAGTAATTCTCTTTGATGGTTCGGTACATCTTGGTGCTGCCTGGATGTATAGCAACTACAAAACAATGAGCTTCTTCCATAATGGACTTTCTCAACTCATTATTCTTAAGGACATAAGTTCTACCTCTCATGGTTAAGATCCCATCTTGCAAGAAATAGAAATCACCTTGTTTGCCATTTAGGATCTCTTAGTGCACCTTAATCAATTCCTCATCCTGTATATGTTTTTCCTTAATCTACTGCCTCAAAGTTAGTCTCACAACAAAATTGGCCATTAAGGCTCCAGGATCATCACAACTTAAGGTTACACCCAAAGCCTTCAATTCTACCAATAAAGGCATGTATGCCGCTCGAAAAAATGCTAATGTAACAAATGATTTCTTACTCAATGCATCTGCTACTGCATTAGCCTTCCCATGATGGTACTCGATAACCAAGTCATAATCTTTGATAAATTCTGACCATCGCTTCTGTCTCAAATTCAACTCTTTTTAAGTGAGTAGGAACCTCAAACTCTTGTGGTCTGTGAAAATCTGACATTGCTCTCCATACAAGTAGTGTCTCCAAATCTTCAATGCGAAGACCATTGCTGCTAATTCTAAGTCATAGGTAAGGTAATAAACTTCATGCTTTTTTAGCTATCGAGAAGCATAAGCAATCACCTTCCCATTCTGCATCAGTACACATCCAAGTCCTTGTTTAGAAGCATCACTATACATAACATACCCACCTCCCGGTGTATGAAGTGTTAAAATCGAAGCAGAGGTGAGTCGATCATTCAATGCATGGAACCTCTGCTCACACTGCTCATCCCACTCAAACTTCACTTCTTTTTTTGTTAATCTTGTCAATGAAGCAGCTAACAAGGACAAACCTTCTACAAACCGACGGTAATAACCTGCCAATCCCAGGAAACTTTTAATCTCTATGACATTCCTTGGCCTTTCCCATTGCACTATTGCTTCAATCTTGTATGGATCAACAAAAATTCCTTCATTTGATATCACATGTCCCAAGAATATTACCTCTCACAGTCAGAATTCACAATTTGAAAACTTGGCATATAATTCCCTTTCTCTCAGAGTCTGTAATACAATTCTGCTGGGCATGTTCTTTCTTGGTTCTTGAGTATATCAAGATGTCATCTATTAAAACAATCACAAACTTGTCAAGGTAAGGGTGGAATACTCGATTCATGAGATCCATAAATGCAACTGGGGCATTAGTTAGTCCAAACAACATTACCAGGAACTCATAATGCCCATAACGAGTTCGAAAAGCTGTCTTGGGTACATCACTCTTGCGAATCCGCAATTGATAATAATTTGACCTTAAATCAATCTTTGAAAATATACCTGCACTTTGTAACTGATCAAACAAATCATCGATCCTTGGCAATGGATACTGGTTCTTGATAGTGACCCGATTCAACTATCGGTAGTCTATATATAACCGTAGAGTTCCATCCTTCTTTTTAACAAACAAAACTGGTGAACCCCAAGGTGACGTACTTGGTCAAATAAATCCCTTATCAACTAAATCTTGAAGCTGTACCTTCAATTCCTTAAGCTCAACAAATGCGTTACATAGTATTGATATAAGTGTAGTACCAAGCACTAACTCGATACTGAAGTCAAATTATCGGTCTAGTGGTAGCCCTGACAACTCTTTTGGAAATTCTCATACTATTGGCACTAGTTCTATTGAATACCCTAAAATCGAGGTATTAATTACGTGTGCCAAGTATGCTTGACAACCTTTCCTCATTAACCTCTGTGCTTCTATTGCTGACACTACACATGTGGGAAGCACTTTATGCTCTTCCATCATCACTAACTCTAGTTCTTCCGGCCTCTTGAATATAACTTGTTTAGTAAAACAATCAACTAAAGCTCGATGCTAAGATAACCAATCTATTCCTAGAATGGCATTAAAATCTTGCATTATTAGAGGGATTAAATCGGCTTCTAATTCTACTCCATTTACCATAATAGCACAGTCTCTTAAGACTATCTTCCTAACAATTTATACCCGAAAAGGGTATGGACTATCAATTTTAAATCTAGGGGCGACAACTCTTTATCGACATAAAATGCAAATGTATGACTAATAAATGATCTATTGGACCTCGGATCAATGAAGATGTATACATCTTGGTTAAATACGATTACAGTACCTGTCACCACTTCTGGATTAATCTGAGTTGTTCTTGATTAAGGGCAAACACACAAGTCTGCATTTTGACTCGATTCCTCAGTGAACTTAACAATACTGTGGAAGAACTACCCACTCCTGAACTTTTGTTAGCTGAAACTGTAGGTTGACCCATTGGCTGTTGACGTGATAGGTAGGCAAGATTCTGACTGGCTACAAGTTAATTGTCAGTTCTCATTTGAACTAAACCGGGACAATATTTCTTCACATGCCCCTTTCACCCACAGTGAAAACACATTTAGGGCATTCTACATGGGCCACTATGGTAATTCTTACAGTTTATACATCTTTTATTTCCCTGCCTCTGCCTAAAACTTTGTGCTGACCCTTGAGCTGATGATGTAAACCGAGATAGCTTCAGACCTGGTGGGGAAAATGGAGGATAACTGGCTGGACTAGTAGCTGATACACTACTAGAAGAGCCAGTACTCTGACTCTTTTGGACGGCTGCCTCACCTGTATACTAAAATCATTCCTCTTCTGGAACATGCCTCGAGACTTTATTTCCCTCACTAGCTTCTCTACTCTTAAAGCTAACTGAATTATCTCCTTGTAACTTTTATTTCCAGTCAACGACATCTTTTCTCTAATTTTAAAGTTTAACCCTTCCTTAAACTTAGCGTATAGATTATCTTCGTTGGCAAATTCTGGTACAAATTCCACCAACTTCCTTAGTTGAGTTTCATATTCTATCATTGTGTTTCCTATTTGTTTCAGCCTTAGAAACTCTTGCTTCTTTTTATTACAATGAAAAGGGTTATAATATTGATCTTTGAATTCCTGCTTGAACTCAACCCAAGTTAAAGGTAATGTCAACCTTGCCTGAATATTTTCCCACCATGTAGCTATACTATCTTCTAATAACCGTGTAGCTACCTTTAATATAACATCATCCTCTAATTCATATCCTCTAAGTCCTTCTTCACCTTTTTTAACCACCTGTTGGCTACTATCGCATATGTTGTACCACCAAATGGTACACTCCTAAGTTGTGTGATTTCCTTTATAAGCATGGAGAGTTTTAGAGCTTATCTAGATGGTTCAACTGCTGTTGAAGCTGCAACAATCCCTGGATACGAGTAGGGATAAGGATATAGATAGGGATACGGTGTTGGCCCTAGTGGTTCCTGTGTCTGAAAAAATCCTTGTGTGTTCTAATATGTCATAAAGGTTGTCCAGGCCTCTAAGGTTATCAAAGGAGGCATTCCCGCTACTGGTTGCGAATATTGAGGTAGAGGCTCTTGCGGTTCCTCCGTTTCAGAGGGTGGTATAAATGATGAAACATCTTGTTCCGAATAGGGGTCAATCTCTCTCTATGGTTTACCTCTTCCTCTACTAGATCGCGGCGGCATTCTTTACTACAAGAAAAATCCACAAGTTCAAAATCTATATGTATTGGTGATTATCAATCCCTAAGACTCAGCTCACTTTTTGTCCGCTGGGATTTTTTCAAAATTCGATTAAAATCAGAGAAACACAATTTGAAAATAATTTTAAACACATTTCCCAAAAGCATTTTTTGAAATTAGGCTCTGATACTAATAAAATTGTCACGTCCTTGCCCATAGGGTCCACAAGTGACAACCATCACAGATCTTCGAGAAACATTCTAAACCCCTAAACATGTCTATCAAGTTTGTAAGGCTATTTAGGTACCTGTCCCTATATGATTATTTACATAAACTTGTCTCTCTTAGAGATATTTCCAAATCATCTCCTAAATAATAGTATATTTAATTTAAAATACATATAGAGTACATAATCAAATTACATTCTTTTCTTTCTATATTTAATTACAAACACAATTTATCAAAACATACCTAGTGAACTATAATAAACAAATAGGTCAATCGATGATGAAAATAACACCTGAGGTTGTTACACCCTAAATCGGTCACTATCACTCGTACAATGCATTTTCCTATTCTCGATCTCCTAAAACTAGAAGGTGAGAAGGGTAAGTATATGAGGATATACTCCGTGAGTGGATAAAAATATATTTTTAGGAAAAAAAATTTTAAATGCATATAAAATAATTTATTTCAACAAAACCATAGACTATTATTCAAAATCAATGGGCTGGCTCCCTTTCCCGATGGTTACCTTAGCTGTGGTAACTCCGAGATAATCAGTGGGCTTTATACATAGAAAACAATGCTTATTTAATAAAAAAAATACAGTCTTTTTAAGATAAAGAATGAATGCTAATTTCCAAATCCGGCCCACCACTAACATTGGCCTCGAGTAGTCATATGGTGATACTCATAACTAACCTCGACAATCTTGCAGGTAGGTAATTCCATAACATCATCCACTCATACAACTGCCCCACCTGCGATGCACTTACCAGGCAGCCTCTCATAGGTCCGTCCCTAGGCTACTACCTTATAGTTACAATCACATGCAATCCTAACCCTCCCGACCATATCACTAATACAAAGCCACCACAATCAAATCCATGTACATAAACATTATAATTTTTTCATTTTCAAAATCAATATAAAGCATGCATTTTCAATATCAAACTTGGCCTCTTGGCCATTCACATATAATTTCAATCTCACAGATCATTTGCATTTACTTTAAACAACAACAATGATAAGTCTGTTACTTATTTCATAAAACAGTAAATTTTATAAAATATTTTAAAAGCATGAAAATAAGTAAAAATAAATTCCCTCACAGAAAAATGAAGGGTCACCACTCCCACACTAATCCTCATGCCTAGTATGTTCCTCTCCCAGCCACTCGGCACCTAATATCATACATATATATCATCATAAATTTCGAGATTCTAAATAATTAATATTTATGTATTAAATGCAATATTTGTGATCTTCATATCTAAAATTTCTTAGTCTGGCACATATAGTTTACGAGACTTTCTAACAAAAGTCATTTAGTCGATTCCCAACAACGGAATCCCATGGCCGTAATTATTTCAAATTTTGTATTTTCATCTAAAATGGTTATACAGGTTTCGAGTGTTATTTTACGCTTATTTAGCATTATATAATTCTAATTATCTCAATTCTACACCATCTATGTTTCCTTCACGTCAATCAAGGTGAATTTTTTGGTGAATAGTAAAATTCATATTTTAAATATACTCAAATCCATAAATTTGAACTTAAAATGGGTTTATAGGCTTATCTTTAACTTGTAGAAGTTCGTATAATCCTCACATCGTCGTTTGGACCCAAAACCCCTAAATTCTCTTCGAAACCTTAATTTCTTCCTTATTGTTTCTTACCCTTTTTCAGTCAAAATGTGGTAAATTATTGTAGAGGAGAAGATGGGAAAATATTTGGCAACCAATTTGGACAAAATTGTTAAAGAAATTTTTGAGGTCTAAGGATTTATGTGAATGTTAGTAAGAGAGAGTATTTTTAAGAGAGAAAGAAAGAATATTTAAATGAAGAAGACACTGGGGTCAAATCCCCCCTTGGGTATTTATAGAAATGAATGAAAAAACCAAATTGTCCATCAAATTTTACTCAAATTAGCGTCATGTATCGATACATTTAGGTTGGGTATCGATACCTTTAGTCCAAGTATCGATCCGTTCTTTAAGAATTCGATTCTGAAAATTTCATCGACCTCGAGTATCAATATATTTTCCTTTATATATCGATCTTTCTCTTTTCAATGTATCAATATCTTTGTTGAACATATCGACCTGGTTCAACATATAATTAATTTTAAGCTCTCTGACTTGCCACAGATCTAGTTCATCTTGTAATTATTTTCAAACTTTCTGTTTACAAATGTATCGATACTTTTAAGGAACGTATCAATCTGACTTGAAAAATATTGATACCTTTTATGAAGGTATCGATCCCTTCATCAAGTATCGACCTGTAACCTTAATGTATCGATACATTTGAACGATGTATCTGTAAACCTCGTTCTTCTAAATAAGGGTAAGATGGTCATTTCATAACATTTTTTATCCCACATGCAGTGTACAAGATTTATTAGCACATTAACATGATTTAGGTGAATTTAAATTCAAGTTTAATAACGGGAATACAATGAAATTGAAAATATAATTTGAAATGTATTTTTTAGGAATGGATCGATACCTAGACCAAAGGTATCGATACCCAAGTTAAAAGTATCGATAACCAACCCAAATGTATCGATACTTTAAGCAAATTTGGGCAAGATTCACGGGCAAATGAGCCAATTTCATACACTTTTATAAATATTCACAAAGGGGGGAAACGATTCTAGGAGTTTCATTCGTCCATTTCCTCCCTCTCTCTAAAAGCTATTTCTCTCTCTCATTCTCAAAACAATACATAGATCTCAGCCAAATCTTTGACATTTTCACCCAAATTTCATGGTCAAGTGATTCCTTATCTTCTCCTTTATAATGTGGTACTAAATTTGGCTTGAAACAGTAAGGAAAAGTGCGGGTGTAACACCTATAATTTACATTCAACACTATATGTGCCTAGTTTTGTAAGTTTGGAAATTTAGTAGACATGAAATGGGAATTTGATAG
>JAXCLQ010068788.1:0-14573 GCA_035584115.1 Cedrela odorata
TAGCAGCAGAAACCAATCCAGACCCAGATCCAGAACCAGAACCAAGTGCTGCTTCAGAGTCTTTAATTTCGGCAAAACCCGGAGTCGGATCGTTAATCCATGAAGACGGATCATTCTCCCCTTGACCCTGATTATTCTGTATAGAAGGCCAAGAACCAATTTCCATACTATCAAAATTAAACAAAAACCGAACCTTATTCATCAGATCAGAGCTTTGAATAATCATCTCAGTGGAACCCATTTCAACAACCCCATTTGCGGACGGTATACAAACCATCGTCTGTAACCTAAACACCTGTCCCTGCCTAGCCCTTTCACAACTCGAATTAGCCAGTCGCTCTGGACCGCAAACCCAAACCGGACTGTTGTTAAAAAACGCCTGACCCGGCAGTGCGCCTCCGTTTGCATAGAACGATTGAGTCATCGAAATCAAAAAGAACCATTCCGTATCGGTAACTTCTTCGTCCACAGCATCATCCTGTGCCGTCGATCCGGAAATCAATGAATTCAGCTCTCTCAACACCCTTTTGCGGTACTCCTGCTCCGCAGCTGTGGTCGCTTTCATCTTCGATTTCCCTTTATATCCTTCTCCCTTATAATACCCATCACCCCACCCCAACATGGACGCACCAGAGTAATCACAAGACGATTGCCAAAATATGGCGTATGTCCAGCTCTCACGCGCGCCATCGATCAACTGTTGAAGGCGTTGCTGGAGGGTTTCTTGATTAAACGGCTGTTGTTGTGATTGTTGTATTGGAGGAGGGATGTGATTTTTTTCTTGGTCGGCGGTAGATGCAGAAGAGTGAGAAGGCGGCCAAAGACCCGTTAAATCGGAGGACATGAAAGCTTCCATAACAGAGCCGTTATCATCGGTCCAGAAATTCGTCGTGGAAGGCAACCGGTAGTCCGTCATAACATTGACCAGCGACCGAGTGTTTCGGTTCAGTTAGAGGAAGAGAGAGGGGGAATTGGAAGTTGCAGACAGAGTGTGGGGATAAGAGGAGATGGTGAGAGTGGAGGTATCATTTAGGATGCATTTGGGTTGGGTTTGGGATTTATTTGGAGTGAATTTCAGATTAATTTTAGCCTAAAAAATTACACAAAACCTGGAGTGAGCGGTTGGTAGGAAGGGGGCGATTCACGATTTAATCGGGAAAAGAGAATGTGAACAATGAATTTTCTGTGCGCTCGGGCTAACATGGAGATATTTAATTTATTTAATAAATAACTCTTAACAGTTTACAGTTTGGTAAATATTAATTTTGTCACACAGTTAATTACATTTGATGTTGATCAAAAAGGTGAATATCTCTTTTATTTTCTTGAACCGATGATAATTTTTTTTTAATTATTTTTTAGATAATAAAAGTCGGTTCATCGAGAACTATGACCTCTATACTACTCAAAGTTGAGTAATAAGATGAAATGTTCTATTTATTTATTTTATTATTTTATTATTATTGATGTTTTATTTACTACTAAATTAACAAACAAAATAGGAAAATTAACTATATTTAACGTTAGCTTCATTATTCTAACTTTAGTTATTGAGTTTTGCAAATGATGCTTGCCTTTATGGCTGAAGTCTCAATTAAATCCACTCTCCTACTTCAAATTCTTTTTCTCGATGATTTCGATCATACACCTTCATTAGCGATTGAGCTTCTTTAATTGTAGTGCGTAAATCCTTGATAGTCTGATCATTTGCCAACAATTGCTTCTCTGCAACTTCAACTTTTGTCATCCGTAAGAATGTAAGTAATCAAGGTGGGTGGCGACCGAACATATATAATTTCAAAGTTTTAATCGTCAAATGCCAACTACTATTGTTGCAATACCCAGCCTATGGCAACCACATGCTTCATTCTTTGGCCAAAAACTCGTAAAACACCTAAGTAAATTTCTAGCGTACGATTTACCACCAAAAAGTGCTTGTGAAGGTAGGAAATCTGTCACAGACGCTTGACCTTGGCATTCGATCTAATTTGAAGACATTACCAGAGAAGATTTTTGCAATTTTAACTACCGTATAATGATGTGATAAAGTAATAAAATATTCATACTTGGATAGCCAATCGACAAGAAGTAGAATGGTAGTCTTCCCATTTGATAATGGCAACCCCTCAATTAAATCTATAGATCTGTTAGTGATATGTCTTAGATCCTTCGGACTTACATAAAAAAGTTAGATTATTACATTGATTAATAACATTGACAATTTTATCTATAAGTATATGTTATGTATTTAAGTCTTTGTGTACAATAAAATTTATAAAATAACAATAAAAGGAGTTAATTTAATTGATATATGAGATCTTATTATTCTTAAATATTATCAGTCATAGGATTATCAATACTAGGACATTAATACATTAAGTTTAAATTAGCATGTATTATAACTGCTATCTTAATGAAGGTAAGTAGCCAATCTCATAAGTTATTAGTGAAAGTGTTCATTTAATCTAACACATAGATAATTATTATAGAACTATGTACATTAAATTAGCTCACAAAAGAATCTATATGGAGTGATTATCCATTTGACTATGATAATTTATTTATATGATCTCTAGTGTGTGGATCATATATCTTTTGACACTATATCTTTGTCGTTCAGTGATAGATTGCACATTGGATAATGATTGTATAATATGAGAAATACACGTAAATTGTGAGGGATCATAATTCGCCACTCTAGATAATTAGAGAAGATTTTCAATTTAAGCTTGTATTATATAATTAATAATGTAAATCCAAGGCCATGGTGAGAGAGTTCCGAAAAGGAGTTTCAGAATTTCTATTTTGCAAGTTATCGGTTTAAGGTAATATTGTTACAATTATGATTATTAGAGTTGACACTTTCTATACTCTATATTAGAGGTGTGCAGAATCAGTTTAGATTCCAGTTTTACTTAGAACTGAAACATATCTTAAATAATTTAGTTTCTAAATTTTAAAACTGGAACCTATCCTATTTAATAGGATATCTTTTTTTTTTTTTTTTTGCTTCCAATTCGATTTCGGCTCAATTTCGGTTAAAAAACAGAATATACTGTTCATCAATTATCTCTATTTCTCTAATTCTTAATTCCATTAAAAAAATTTTAAATTAAATTAAATTATAAAAATATTAAAATATATGACAAAATATTAAGTGAACGAAAAAGAAGATAAATAAATTATCAAAGAGAATTAATATACGACAAATTATTTAAAAAAATATTGTATTATTACTCGAATTAATATTACACATCACTAAAATGAGATATTTTATTTTATTTTTTATGATAGTACAATTATATATCTAATTATATTATACCATGTATATATTTTTTTATTATAATTGTTAATTTGTTCGACAATTTTAAAATAAATATATACACATTTTATTAAATTATTATACAAATAACATGATAAATTAAGTTAAATAAAATATTATAAACACATTGATTAATTATTTCTATATAGCTAAATGAATAAAGAGTGCTATCTTTAATAAATTGTTGCTAAACCAAATAGAAATATATTGTACATAACCATAACAACTACATTTGTACAAATTCAGTAATAGAATTCAACAGCATGTGTTGTATTTAAGTTGAAAGTATTTATTTAAAATTAATAAAATTAAATTTTTGTAATTTTAATGGAAATTTTCAAATTTGTGGTTTTATTACTTGAATAATTTATTAAATAAATAATTTTAATAGAAAATTTCAAATGTTATGGATTTGTATTCATTTTACCTTTAAAAAATAAATTATATTAAATTTTAAAATAAATTGTATAACTTTATATATGTAGTTCAATGGTTAAAAATTTGTATTTGAACATGAGATGAAATTCAATTCCTTTAGCTTCAAAATTAATTTTTTACTTTTAAAATCGAACCAATTCCACAATCTTTAAAATCAGAACCTATCTTAAAAAAATCGATTTCAGGTAGAACAAGAACCCCCAGCACACCTCTGCTATAGATCAAGGAGGAATATAGTTATGGTAAAAGGATCGGTTTTATGAATTAATATTCTTTCTTAATTAGAGGTCATGTTGTATTGGTAGATGCAACTCTTGATCTATGAAAATGATTTCTTGATTAAGGAGTTAATTAAGGATAAATTAATTGTTAATTTATCTAAAGTCTATAACTATCTCTATTACCAATATGAGAATGAACCTAATAAGTTATACGGTAAAAGGTATTGATTAATTAAGATTAAATTATGTAAATAAAAAAATTAAGAACTTAATTGTTAAATTCATAATCTTTATGAGTTTATTTGATAGTTCTAAAAACTATTAGGATTACATTATAATTATACAAAGTATTTGCATTTAATTATAAGTTGCCTAATTTGATTAAGATAATATTATTTAATTAATTAGATTAATTAAATAATATTTAATTTAAAGAGGATTATTAAAAAGATTATGAATTTATTTAGTTAGTGACTTTTTTACCTGGATTAGAATTTGAAAGTTAAAATATGAAACTTATATAAACCCCATTGGTCTTAAAAATCATAAGGAAAAAAAAAATTCTTCAAGAATTTAAAGAAAATCATTTGGTGTAGCCAAAATTTTTGAAGAATCAAAACCTAATTTGTCTCTTTTTAATAACTAGCATTTAAGAAAAAAATATTATATATAATCAAGATTTAGAAAAATTCTAAAACATTAATTTTGTACTTTGTGTGGATTACTATTAGAGACCACACATTTGGCTAGTTGATCTAAAAAAAAAAAAAATCATGCAATCTCTATATTTTGATCATAACTTTCGACTTCAATATTGGATTGCTACTATTCAAAAGGAAAAAATTTCATATTTCAAGAAGAAATCTTGATTTAGACATAATCAATGTCAAAATTGTGTTAGAAGTTACATGTATGTGAGGAATTTGAGAAAATGCTTTAAGATTCATCAAGAAGGATTCAAGAAGATAAGAGCCATCAAAGATTCAACAAAAATTCAAGATCTTATTTATTTAAGATAAGTCATACTAACATTCTTAATTTTCTTTATTGATCTTTATCATAAACCATGCATAATAAAGAGATCATTGGATAGGGATCAAGAAAAGTTTTAATTTTTCGTTGTGTGTATGTTCTTGATTTTCCAACAGTAGTATCAAAACCTATTTTATTCATGTATGGTTTATGTACTCGTTTGTTCATGATAATGTTTGATTCTTTGGTTGATTTAAGGTTGAAAATGTAATTTTAATGGCAAAAATTTCTGCACAAAAAATCTATGTTTGTGCTAATGTTTTTACTTTAAAGGTTTATCCTATTTCTAATAAAATTAGAAATCACTAAAAAAAATATATGTTTTATAATGAGATTAGGAAAGTTAGCTTCCTAATAGGATAAGGAAAAACATTTCCTAATGTGATTTGGAAAATCATATAAGATTAGAAAAATTATTTTAATATTACGTATTAAGATTAGGATTCCTAAAAATAAAAAAAATAAAAGCAAATTTTAAAATAATTATAATTTGATTAGAAAGTTTTAAGACCTCAAATTAAATAAGGAAAATGTTTTCTAGTAGAATAAGGATTCTACAAAATTATTAAATTTTAATGTGATTAAAATAAATTTATAATAATATTAGAAATTTATGTTAGTAATTTGAATTTTAAGCCCAAATAATTATAAAAGTATATTAATTGATTAAACATGGATTTATTGTTTTTTTATTATATATGTGATATATGTATATATATATATATATATATTAAAATGAATGGAATGGATGATTATGGACTAGACTAATGAGATTGGACAAAAGGGTTATCTGTTAGTTTATGGTTTATTATTTATTTTTTAAAATTGGGCATGCATGTCCTACTTGTCTTTATTGATTCTAGATCGTAAAATTAATTTATGTAGAATTTGAATTCTACTTAAAATAGAAAATTAAAATCTTGTAAGCGATAAAGGCAAATGGAAAGGACAAAAGGGTTAAATGTTGGTTTATGGTTTATTATTTATTTTTTACAATCAGGTATTCATGTCATACCTTTCTCAATTTATTCTAGATGTTAAAATTAATTTATGTAGAATTAGAATTCTACTTAGAATAGAAAATTAAATTTTTGTAATCCTCGAAGGTAAATAGAGGGGACAAAATGATTATATGTTGGTTTGTGGTTTATTATATAGTTTTTAAAATAGGGCATGCATATCCTACCTTTTCTATTTATTATATATTGTAAAATTAATTTATGTAGAATTAGAATTCTACTTAGAATGGAAAATTAAATTTTGGTAATACTCATAGGCAAATGGAGAAAAGAAAGGGCACATAAAGCATGGTGGATAAGAGAACCAAGAAGATCAAAGTATGCTTTGTAATTGGTACTCCCTAGGATATGACCTAATAATTTCTTTTGATGTCTCCAAGAAATTATTCTAGAATAAAAGTCCATAATCACCCTACTAGTAAAGATGTGTGAATGTAAATGCATATAAGAAACATAATAAAGTTAAAATTTAGCTGTTTGTTTGATTAATACATGTCTAGACTGGTTTTGTAAAAAAGACGATAAAAGCCTAAAGAGTTTTTTTTTTTTAGTGAGGCCTTTGTGACATCTTCATTCTCATGGAAACCTAATTGATGCATTCTTTTATTTAAAATTCTTTATTCTAATGTTTAAAACAAATTAAAACTAAAATCTCTCTAAATAACTCAAGTCTATATCATTATCTTTCATTATTATAATCAAAACCAGAGTTCTTCATCTTTCTTTGATTATTTGGTCGTCATTAAGATTAAGTTTAACATTGAAAATATTTAGGTTATTAATAATGGTTTGACTTAATCAAAATACTTGATGAGCTAGCTCTCGTCATGATCATTTATCTTAGAGGTAAATATTAAGTTTCATATAAGATATAATTAGTAAGAGTTGTCAACTTAACAAATTTAGAAAATGTGATTGGTAACAAGTACCTACCTAATCAAATTTAAATAGTGTGATTAACTCTCATTTTCATTTTAGTTTAAGCAAGATAAGACCCTCGCCCACAAAAATTTTGTCATTAAAAAGGTTGACAAAATTCAAAAAATAATAATGGAAGTAACCATTAGATTAAAAGACCAAAATCTTAAGGTTTATATCAATGCAATAACATTAATATATTCTCATCTTTATATATAGGTTGTTAAATCAATAAAATGAGTAAAAATTTATCCCTTCGTGGCATACTTGATGCTAACAAATTAATCGACAATAATTTCATAGATTGGTACCATAATTGCAACCATTACCAGAGGTTTTTTCTTAGTTCATAATGAACTTTAATATTGTGGAACCCAACCCAAATTTAAAAATTACATGGTATAATAGTAAATGTAAATAAAAATTGGATTCTGGGTATTTTGATAATTTATGTATAGTTATTGTAGTAATGTCGAAACTTATGCTAGTTAATATCATGAAAGCTTATAATGTCTAGGTTATAATGCCACAAATGACACTCAAATTGGATAAGTATTGAGAAAGTTATAACTCTTTAAGCTAAATGTGTAAAAAATGGGTTTAATTTCCAAAGTAGCCTACCTGTAATAGCATAATTTTTCGTACGCTTTGAAAGCGAAAGGAAGTTCATGATGTATAGAGTTGAACGTTGAAAACTACACTCAATTTGGGTAAGGAATGATGAAGTTACAACATTTTTCATAAAAAGCTGGCAAATGAATTGAGGGTGAAAAAGGGAGCGTACTACGGAGACGGATCGCGAAACATTGGCCAGGACATAGAACAAGATGAGAAATAACAATCTTGACCCAAAATAACAAGTTTTCTAAAATAACAATTTTGCCCCTGGTAGCTATAAATAAGGTTGTAAGCATTTTCAAAGAAGGGAGAAAAATAAAGAGAAGAGTATAGAGAGAGAAAATAGTTTTAGTCATAACTTTGTGCACACATTAGATTGATGCACCGTTTGTGTCATTTGAACTTGAGTTGAAAAGGAGAATTAGATTCTAGTCTTAAACTGCCGAAAAAGTCGTCGGAACAATGCCAGAACAGCATCCAAAATTCACTATATCTTTTGTTAAAATGTTTGATTTTTTTGCAATTCAGCATAAAAAATCAGAATTTTTGCCTTGTAAAGGCTGAATAAGCTCTTGGTGAGTAGTTTCTCACTATAAGATTTAATTTTTCTTGAATTTATGAGAGTAGAATGGATAGGGTTTATAATTGGTTAAATTTTGGTGGTTTTTGGTTTGAAAGTTATGTTTGAATGATGTGATGAATAGGTTGTTAGTAAGAATTGGTGAAAGTGAATGATTGTAATATTGGGTATTGTATAATTAAAAGTTTGGATGATATTAGTTTATGATTTCTTGGTACGCCAAGTGTTCGATGAAATGCCTAAGTAATTGTAAGTCTTACCATATTGTGAAATCAATGATTAGGCATGTTGCTATAAATAATAGAATGCATGATGTGATGAATGAATTATAAAATTGTCTAAATTATAGGTATGCATGTTGGTTGCATACCAAGTGTTTAATAAAATGTCTAAATGAAATGTTGATTGACGAATTAAAAATATATAACACATGTGTAAACGGATATGAGTTGTGAACTTTGTGTAATGATGATAGTGACATGTGAGTGTCCATGATGAGGGCGTGTGAGGGTCCTTTCAAGGCAACAACCTAATATCGATCATGCTTGATGCCTATTCTTGCAGCTACTTCCTTAGAGAGAATAAGGTGTTAGGTACCTATTCTTGCGAGTTACGGCCTTAGAGAGAATAGAGAATTGAGTGCCTATTCTTGCAAGCTACAGCCTTAGAGAGAATAGGATATTGAGTGCCTGTTCTTGCAAGCGATGACCCTAGAGAGAATGAGAGTATTTAGGACCCAATATTGGTCATACTTTGATACCTATTTTTGCGAGTGACAGCCCAAGAGTTGATGAGGGTATTGGAGTTACATCCTTGCTGGCTAAGGCCTTAGAGAAAATAGGGTAATGGAGATTTATTTATGAGGAAGATATTCTAACAGTTGAGAACCAAGATTCTATGCTATGTTATGTGACGTTTTATTATGATTATACAGCTGAGATATATTTTAGTTACGTTGCTGAGGTATTTTGGAGTATAGGTCAAGAGACTTACTGGACTTATTAGCTCAATACTCTACAGTTCTTAGTTTTACAGGTCTGTCTCAGCATCGCAGCAGTAGCTTGCGGTATATCCAAACTCTTAGCGGAATTGTTACCATTTTGTATACCCATTATATAGTGTCATTATTATGGGCATGAGATATTTTTGTTTATAACGTATTACTATGGATCGATTATACATTTGATGTACTCATCATCCTTTTTAGATTGTTAATATACTAAATATATAATTATCTCACTTCTTTTTATTTTCAAATATTATATAAATATTAGACTATGTTTAACAAAATTATTTCTTTTCCATTCAATTTGCAAAATCTATTAGAAATAAAATGTTTTATACTTTAAACATGTCATTGTTTATGAGATTGTGAAGCCACAGATAGGCAATGCATTTTATGGTTGTTGAGGTGCTCTTAACATACGAGGGTTATACCTTATTGTCAAAATGATGGTATTACTTAGTGACATGACATGAACTGGTTGAGCATATAGTAGCCCAACCATCTTACGGCGTCTCTCATAAGGTAAGGCCCGCATTTCAGAGGGGTGGTCATGATAGTTTGGTATTAGAGCCATAGGTTTAGAATTTCTAGAGGCATGCATTGAGTATGATTAATGACATGTGTTTCATGCATACAAATTCCACTATGTTTGGACGGGGTCGAGGAGCTAGAACAGGGCAGCGTCTGTTGGAGATATGCTCTAGAACCAATCGTGTGATATGGTTTAGGGATATCATCTTTATGTATATATAACTTTGTAATTTATTGTAAATTAGTTTATGATTAATAAAATGACATTTATATTATTTTGTATATACTGTTGTGTATACATATAGATATTATATATAAAATGTAGAATGAGATCTTGTGATGTATTATGACGTCAAGACTCTATCTGAAAGGAGTTGTAGATATGAATACGTAGTCTGATCTAAATACATCTGAATTAGTTCTTAATTGAGGTATTGTTATATGAGAGTATGACATTGCATGACTGGCATGTTTGATGCTGCCAAGGATTAGTATTTGATACTAATAGTTGGGTGACGACTCTCATGTCACAAGAGCATAAACATGAGTAATGCGTTGGAGTATGTGTTACTGAACATGACCAAACGTGATGAATCACATGGGTGATTATCTACAGTCAATGATATGTCACACAGCCGTACTAGTGTACCATTAGTCATTTGACCTAAGGTGTCACAGCTGTCCTTTGCATTGAAGCACATCGTTTACTTGTGTATATCGCACCGGGATAGCCATGCTTGGTAAAAGAAGCTTGCTGGCAATGTGTTTAGGTGTAAGAGAACAGATGATGACCAAGACAGAATCTGCTGGCTCATATATTAGAGCTTGAGATCCTAGGCAGAGATGTCATACATAGGAAATGAAACTCTGGCCAGAGTACATGTTTCCAGAAATGTATTTTTGGATACATGATTTTTGTATATGATTCGAGACCATGTTCTTATAATTGAGTTAGGGGTATGACGATTCCATGACTTGCACTCGATCAAGAGTCAACAGTAAATGAACTTTACAACATATACATACGACTATATGGATTCATTAGTATCTAGGGGTTGTGGCATCTTGTTAGAGGTTGCGCATGATCATTGGAAACTTTGGTTACAAAAAGTTGTAATGAAGAGATATGAAGGAGTTCGTGTCCACCTATGTCCAGTTCACAGTAAACCCAGGGGGTCACACACATAGTCGGTTACTTGATGATGATGGCTATTGTTACTATACAATAATCATTAATTGATTAATGATGTTGTACAGATATTGATCGAGTAGCAATTTGATTCTTTATTGTAAAAAATATATTTTTCGACTTTGACGCGCTAGCACACATATGCGTGAAAAATATTTCGGTTTAATTTTGGGATACCGTAAATATGATTTGCGGATGCAAAAAATATTAAAATATTATTATTATATTTTAATATGATTAAAGTAATCATAAAAATATAATTATTAATTATATTAATATAACAATAAATATCTAAATAATATTATTGATATATATATATATATTATTAAAGTAATGTGTATATAAATATGTAATTATCTCTCTCTCTTTCAGTTTGATACATATATATATATATATATATATGTTAATTTGATTAATGTATATATATATTATATTAATAATGCATTAATGTATTAATATATATATGTGTGTATTAATGTAATGTATATATTTGACTATGAACGCACATTGCCGACTTAAAAAACCATGACTCATCTTCTTGCATTAATTTCTTTATGATATTTTGAAGATGCAAGTCGGTTGTTTGTGTGTAGGTGGCATCGATGATTGATAAACACAAAGGCTTATGAGTTAAATTTTTACATATATATACACATATATATACACAGAATTCGTTATGAGAGGTAGGTTTTAACACTTCTCTATTTTTCATTTTTCTTCTTTGTTTTTGAAAAAATGAAAAAACTTCTTCTTCTCCTTCAAATCGTAAGCTGCTTAAAGAAGCAAGCTTAAAAGAGCTTGGTTGTGAACCAAAGCAAAGACAGAAGAGGGAAACAACTTGGGTTGTGAATCGAAACTTGAATAGAAGAGAGAGAAAGAGAAACCGTAGAGAGAAAAAGCTTGTTGAAGCTCAAACCAGTGTATGCAAATCCTAAACAAGCCGAAACTAGCTTCATCACACCGACGTGTGGACCACCTAAGGGAGCAAATTTGTTGCTATCCCGGATTGCAAGGCTAAAGGTGAGTCATCTATGTTTTGGTTTTTTGAATATATAAACAGAGTATGTTTTGAAAGCCGAAACATGCATTTGTGCATGTCCAGATTGGCTAGGAGCTTATTCTGCAGTTTTGTGAAGATAGCCATGGCTCCCCTGCAGTGGTTGCGTGCCCAAAAGTTCCTTTCGTGCATCGCACTTCCGTTGCTCATGGAAACAGAGCATGCGAGCTCACTATTCCATTCAGGGTCGTAGTAGGCCACGCTGAGGGAGTTGAGTTGGGATTGAGGCAATGGTCATGAACGAAAATGTGAATTTGAAATGTTATTATGTTATGAATATAGGTATAATGAATTATGTATATGTGATAATATGTGTAAGAATGGTGGCTGAGTAGGGATGTTGTATAATGAAGCATTTAATGACTATATGCATGATATATGCCATGGGTTGATTTTTGAAAAATTGTGGTTATGCTTGATAATTGGTGTATAGAGAAGTGTAAATTGAGATAGAGGGTCGTTGATTACCTGTTATACTATATCCAGTAGATATGAAAGACTTTGATATGATCTTAGGCATGGATTGGTTAAGGAAGCATAAGGCTATAATCAATTGTAGGAAGAGAGAGGTGAGGTTTAGATGTGATGATAAGGAATTTAAGGATTGTGAGTGGAAGAATCCTGTCTTATATGATTTTAAACTTATATTTCTTGGTCTTATGAAACCTTTTTAGAATTAATAAAAATGTTGGATTTATATAATGTGGAAACTAAACTTAAATCTTGGCAAAAATCAAGCTATTTGCAATTTTCAGTAAGCCGAGTTTGTGTGAAATGATTGGGAGCGTTTAGTGCATATTTTGTGGTTATCTTAAAGAGATATTAATGTGTTTAAATTATGGAGATAACCCTTAGGGTATTGATCTTTATTTATATGTGTTGTTTATAAATTGAGATAATAGTGGAATGGAATTGAGTCGACAAAGTAGGTATATATGTCTGATATATTTTATATACATGTAATATTTTTGTGGCTATAGCGTGTAACCTATGGCAGATCTTTAAGGCATATAGGAAAGTGGATAATTGTTTCTCTGATGAATGTAGAATAAATATTTAAATTACAAGTGTTGGAATCCTGACTAAGTTTTCTAACATAACTTTGGTTATGGCCTATTAATTTTTTTATGATTATTATGGTTATTGAAGCGGTTTTTCGGTAATATCGAGGGTATTTGAAATATTATGAATTCACAAATTGAAAATTGGCTTATGATATGTGAATAGATAGTTATATTTTTCAAATAATTATTTGAGTTTAATGATGAAATATATGTGAGGAATGATTTTATTAGTTCCTTAGGATTACGTTGGACATTGCTTAGTAAAATTGTGATTATGATGAACATAGAAATGGTTATTGAAAATACTGATAAAGTGTTGAGATATTGTAAGATAAGAATCATAATTTTGGTTGTGTTATGTGAGAAAGGATCCAAAGGTTTGTTTGTTGATTGATAATTTATTTTATTAAGTTAAGATGTGAAAATGAAATCGCTATTCACATCTCAGTTTTGGTGGAGTTTCAAAGAATTTATAGGGTTAAAGATAGCGAAGAGTACTGCATTTCACCCACAGACAGATGAGCAGTCCAAGAGGACTATACAGGTTTAGAGGATTTGTTAAGGTCATGTATAATGACTTTTGCCGGTAGTTGAGAAGAGCATTTGTCGTTAATTGTTCGCTTATAATAATAGTTTTTAGGTGAACATAGGCATGGCATCATTCGAGGCATTATATGGGAGGAGGTATAGGACTTTGGTGTGTTGGAGTGAAGTGGGCGAGCAGAAGATTTATGGCTTAGACCTAGTGGAAATGACAACAGAACGGATTCAAGTGATTAGAGGTAGGTTGCTTGAAGTACAAAGTCAGCAAAAGAGTTACATGGATAAGCGGCAAAAAGAGTTAAGACTTCTAAGTTGGAGATAATGTATTCATAAAGGTATCCCCATGGAAAGGAGTGTAGAGGTTTGAGAAGAAGGGTAAGTTATCGCCGCGATTTATCGGGTCTTATGAGGTTTTGGAGAAAGTGGGTAAGGTGGCGTCTCGTTTAGTCCTTCCACTTGAGTTAAAGTGGATTCATAACGTATTCCATTTGTCCGCATTAAAGAAGTATGTGCATAACCCTTCTCACATTTTGGAAATATAGCCGGTGGAATTAAAGGAAGATCTTACTTACAAAAAGAAGTCGATGTAATTCTTAGATTGAAAGGTCAAGGAATTGAGGTCGAAACAAGTAAATCTTGTAAAGGTTTTGTGGACTAATCACCATACCTAAGAGGCTAAATAGGAACCAGAAGAAGAGATGTGAAAAGAATACCCAAAACTTTTCAGCTAGAGTTTATAGTGATGTGTGGAATTGAAAACATTATAGGTATTATTTGTATTGTATTATGATTACTTGTATGCTATTTGTGTTTATGAATAATATTATAGTTGAATTGGATAGTGTTTCTTATGTGGTGGATGATGTTTATCACACATGTTTCTTACTAACTGCAAATACATAACCACATATACCACATACAATGTTATTCTTTTATTTACACAAAACTTAAACATTTATAGTCCACAAAAATTTTCTTTTTATATACATACAAGTGTACATATAATACAACTCTTTGTAATACAAATAGATTCTC
>JAXCLQ010068809.1:0-14565 GCA_035584115.1 Cedrela odorata
GTCTACCATATGTCCAAACTTACAAAACTAGGCAAACTAGGCTTATACAGTGTTAAGCGTAAATTACGGATGTTACAGTTAGTGGGCTTTATGCACATAAAACAATGTTCATTTAAATAAAACAATTCTTTTTAAGATAAATAATGCATAATGCTTTTTAAAATTGGTCTACCACTAACGTTGTCCTTAAGAAGTCACCTAGTGATACTCATGACTGTCTTCGACAATCTAGCAGGTGGGTAGTCCATAACATCTACCCATATAATTGCCTTATCTGTAGCGCGCTCACCTAGGCGGCCTCTCATGCAGGTTCGTCCCTAGGGTAGTTCTTATAGCTACAGTTACAATAATCTTGGCTCTCCCGTTCATATCACTAATACAATCTACATAAAATCCATAAACATAAACATTTATAATCATTTTATTTTCAACAACATTGCAAGGCATGTACTTTCAATATCAAACTTGGCCTCATAGCCACAAGCATATCAAAACCATTTACAAACCATTCATATTTATTTCAAATCAACAATAAATAACTATTTCTTAATTCATAAAAAAAAATAAGTTTTATAAAACATTTGAATATTGTAAAACATGTAAAAATAATTCACTCACTGCGAAGGGAAGGTCACCACTCCTACTACTAATCTTCGTGACTTCTAGGTCCCTCTCCCGGGTACTTGGTGCCTAATTTCACATGTGCGTAGTATAATAAATTTCAAAATTCTAAATGATTTATAATATGCTCTAAATACAATGTTCATGGACATTATGTCTAAAATTATTTAGTTGACACATATTATTACACGAGGTTTAACTAACGTGCCATTTATCCGATTTTCATCAAGGAAATCCCATGGCAATAACTCTTTTCTATTTCAACATTTTTGTCTAAAACGGATTTACTCATTCGAAAACAATATCCAACATATATACAATCACCATATACTTCCAATTAACCTAACTTATCACAAATCTACCTTTCCTACACGAAATCTATGAAAATCTCAAGCGAACAGTAATCTTAACATTTTAATTTGTTCTAATTCTTAAAATCAAGTTTGTAATGGATTAATAAACCTACCTAGAAGTTGTAGAAGTTCTTAAAACCCTTGCATTGTCTTTTAAATGCAAAACGCTAGATTTTCTTCTTGTTCTTACTTACTCCTTTTAGTCCAAATGTGGCACAAAATCGTAGAGGAGAAGATGGTTAGTCACTGGGTAAGCAAGATTTGACAAAGAACTTAGATGTTTTGCTTTGATTTTTGAGAGAATCCGAGGGAGACAATGAGGAAGAAGGTGTTTAGAGAGAGAGAAGATAATGGATGAATGAGAAGCTTGCAAATGATTTTTCCTCTTATAGGTATTTATATAAATGAGTGAAAAGACTAAATTGTCCATCAAAGTTTTCCCAGATTTACGTCATGTATCGATACCTTTGACTGGGTATCGATACTTTTGGTTTAGGTATCAATCTATTTCTTAAAAATTTAATTCTAGAAATTCCATCGATCTCGAGTATCGATACATTAGCCTTTATGTATCGATCCACCTCTTTTTGAAGTATTGATACCCTTGATGAAAATATCAATCTGGTCTAACCAATAATTAATTTAGAATTCTTTGACTTGCGTCAGATACCTTCGATAAAGGTATCGATTTGATCCATCTTGTAATTATTTTCGAACTCTATATTTTCAAATATATCGATACCTTTATGGAAGGCATCGATCTGGTCAGTTTGTAATTTCTTCATAAATTTCAGACTTACAAAGTATTGATAACTTTTATGAAGGTATCAATCACTTCATCAGGTATCGACCTATAACCTTAGTGTATCAATACATTTAAATAATGTATCGATACTCCCACTCCAAATACATGTTAAATTCATCTCTTAACATTAAATTCATTATATTCATATCATTAAACTAAATATAAATTCACCTAAGCCTCGATACTATGTCAACTAACCATTACCATATATGTGTGAAATAAATGTCATACAAATGACTATTTACCCTTATGCTCAAAGAATTGGGTTTAACATGTATTTTTGTTTGTTCTTCTGATAAAATATGATATGTGTGTTGCTACTTTTATGGGTAAAATATAGTTATAAATTATATTTACAAAGATTGAGCGAATAGTTTTGAAGATAAGAATATTATAGTTAATCTATTGCCATTGAAGATGTATGATTTTGACATTATCTTGGAAACGAATTGGTTATTTGCCTATCATGCGGTAGTGAATTGTTTTACTAAGGTATGTTCTGGGCCAATCGAAGTTTGGTTTTGGTGGGAGACAATTTGTGATGGGTCAAAGGTTGCTCAATGTGATTAAGGTTACGAAGTTATCAGGAAAAAAAAAGGGATGTGCAGGTTTCTTAGCTTATGTGAATATTGTTGGAGATATGCTCTATAACCAATCGTGTCATACGGTTTAGGGATATCATCCTTAAGTATATATAACTCTGTAATTAATTGTAAATTAATTTACAGTTATTAAAATGGCATTTATATCATTTTGCATATTCAGTTGCGTGTATATATAAATATTGTATATAAAATGAAGAATAAGATCCCGTGATGTATTATAACGTCAGGACTCTATCTGTAAGAAGTTGTAGATATGAGTATAGAGTCTGATCTAAATACATTCGAATCAGTTCCTGGTTGAGGTATTTTCATATGGGAGTATGACATTGCATGACAAGCATGTTTAGTTGCTGCCAAGGATTAATATTGGATGCAATAGTTGGGTGACAAGTCTTATGTCACAAGAGCATAAATATGGGTCATACGTTGGAGAACGTATTACTGAACGTGACCAAATGTAACGAATCATATGGGTGATTATCCACAGTCAATGATACGTCACACAGCCGTACTAGTATACCATTGGTCATTAGACCTGAAGTGTCATGGCTGCCCTCTACATTGAGGTACGTCATTCATTTGTGTATATTGCACCAGGCTAGCCATGCCTAGTGAAAGAAGCTTGCTGGTAGTGTGTTCTTGGTGTTTGAGGACAGGTGATGGCCAAGATAGAATCTGTTGGCTTAAATTTAGAGATTGAGATCTTAAGCGGGGATGTCATACATGGGAAATGAAATCTTTGGCTAAAGTACGTGTTTTCAAAAATGTGTTTTTGGATATATGATTGCTGTATATGATTTAAGACCTTGTTCTTATGATTGAGTTAAGGGTTTGACGATTTCATGACCTGCACTTTATCAAGAGTCGACAGTAAAGGGATTTACTACATGAACGTACGACTATATGGATTCATTAATGTCTGGAGGTTGTGGCATCTTGCTAGAGGTTGCACATAATTATTGGAAACTTTGGTTATAAAGAATTGTACCAAAGAGATACGAAGAAGTTCGTGTTCACCCATATCCAACTCACAGTGAACCCGGGGTGTCGCACATATATTCGGTTACTTGATGGTGATGGCTATTACTACTATACAATAATCATTAATTGGTTAATGATATTGTACAAATATTAATCGGGTAGCAATTTGATTCTTTATTGTAAAGAATAAATTTCCTGGTTCTGACGCACTAGCATGCGTATCCGTGAGAAAAGTTTCGGTCTAATTATAAAATACCGTAAATATGGTTTACGGGTATTGTGATGTTGATATATAGATATTATATTTGAATGTAATTAAAGTAATCATAAAATATAAATATCTATTATGTTAATATAATGATAAATATCTAAATATTAATTGCTAATATATATATTAAAGTAATATATATGTATATATATAATTAATTCTCTCTCTTTATAAATATAAATATATATGTGTTAATTTGATTAATGTGTATATATATATATATATAAATTATATTAATATGTAATTGATAAAATGCATTCAATGCCCACCAACTTAACAATGACTCACATTTTGCATTGAATTCATTTTGATAATTTAGAAATGCAAGTGGGTTGATTAACATAGGTGGTAGTCGGTGGATTTCAAAATTGGATTTGAAATGAAACACTTAAAAGTGTTACATGTTAAATAAAAAGAAAAGCTGACAGCATGCATGCATTAAGAGTGTTTTTGAAAAATCGAGAGTGTTTCCTTCTTCAAAAACCAAGAGAGTATCTTCTTCTTCTTCTTCTTCTTCTTCAACCTTGAGCAGTTTATTGAAGCAAGCTTGGATTGTGCTTGGTTGTGAACCAGAGTAAAAATAGAAGAGAAAGAAGGGAGCATCTAGAGAGAGAAAGATTGGTAAGCTTGTTGAAGTTCAAACCGAAGCTTGAAAATCCCAGATAAGCTAAAACCGACATCATCACTCTAACGTGCAGACCACTTGAGGAAGCATGCTTATTGCTGTTCTGGATTGCAAAGTCAAGAAATGAGACATCTCATCTTTGCTTTAATGTTTAAAAATTGTTTTGAAAGCCAAAACATGCATATGTGCATGTCTAGATCAGATGGGAAGCCATTTCCACATGGCCATGTGATGGTCTTGGCTCTCCTGCAGTAGTCATGTGCCCGAAAATTGATTCCGTGCGTCACGCTTCCGCTGCTCATAGGAAACAGAGCATCCTCGGGCTTACTGTTTTGTTCAATTACCGAGGAGTAAATCAAGCCACAACAGAAGATAAACATCATATTTTAAATGGGATAGTGAGAATGATGGGACTGCAGAAGAAGTTGATTAAGGATATTGCTCGGAATAGTGGTGCTTTATAACTAATTGTTTTAATTTGCTCTTTTTGGGGGAGTATGATAAATTTTCTTTTAAGAATATTGATGCATGTCTTAAGTGAGAAGTGAGATCTTAGAATCAAAGATTTTCTTCAGCTAGTAGGAGACCTAAATGGAAATAGAATAAGTGAATGAATCCAAGATATTGAGGATTATAATTGGGTCATGAAAGGTATTTCTTCTTTCTCAAACATTTTTTTAATTATTCATTATGAATAAAATGTTAATGACAGATTTAAAATTTTTATTTTAATTTATGTTAGAATTAAAAAGAAAATTTATGATCTTTGTGAAATTAATTATATTGAACTATATTATTAAGTGACTTTTGATATAAGACTATTTATGAGTTTAGTTTATGATTAAGAATAAAGCCTAAATCTTATTTATTCTTATAAGAAACAAAGAGAAATAAGGATTTTATTTTACGAGATTTATAAGAATTGATTACTAAGAATTTTAATTCATTTATCGAGAGTAGAACCTAAACTTTAAATATATGAGGTCAATGTAGAAGTTCATTATAGGTTCTTTTATGTGAAGATTTTTGAGGAGATTGGAGAAATATTTTGAAAAAAAAAATTTAAGATCACAAAAGTAATAAAATTTTATTTCTGGATGAAGGTCAATGGTGTTTAAAAAATATGACAAATTTCTCTAAGGTGTAAAATAGATGTTTTAGATTGGATTAAATTTACAAAGATTTAAAACATTTGCAGATATGTTATAAATAAAAAGAAATACATAGTTTTCTAAGTTAAGAATTTATAGTCATATATTTTATTCAATAAATTTTCAATGATTAAAGAGCACGATTAGGAAATTTCACAAGTGTAAGATATATTTATTTCCATGATACTTGATAGACAAAGTTCATAATTGTAATAATAATAATAATAATAAAATAAAGAATAAAAAAAGACAATTTATGAAGAAAGATTTACTGATGAGTTATTTAAGAGATTTCAATTGAGAATTTATTTGTATCAAATGTATATTAATGAGAATATTTTAATATGTGTAATGATATTGAATTTTATATACAAAGATTTATGATAGTAGACTTTATATGATTGATGGGGTTTATAACTGAAGGAATATTGATTATATAGATAAGACGATCTACAAAAGAGATATTCGAGGTGAATAAAAGAAATATTTGATTACTAAGCATAACTCAAGTCTTATTTTATTGAATTTCTTTATATTAATGAAGTTATCTTAATGAGATTGAAAGGAAATGTAAGTTTGTATTGTATTCGCTCAATGTATTGAAATTCGATTTTGTTTGATGATTAAGATATTATTGAATATACATGTCATAGCTTAAATTTGAAAAGATTTAGAGCAACTGATAAGATAGTTAAAATCGATACTATTATGTATGATTTTATATGTAGTATATAGATACATTAGTTTGTAACTGATTTTAAAGTCCATATGGCGAAATTATGAGGCATTATAAGAAGTATGTTAGTTAATTATTTAATTTTGAAGGTTTAATATTTTATACATGTGTTATTTTAGAACAAGGAGTAAAAGAAGAACAAAAGTATCAATAAATAGTTTGGTTGACTTCGTTTAATAATTTAATTGAGAAAAGTTATTATTGGATGTTTCTAAGTTAAACATGTTGACTCACATTTTGTAGTTTGTTCCACTGGATAAATGTGATCGGATTTTGTAATACATTTGTAAACTAAATGATTATGTAACTGTTTTATGACTTATTCGGCCTGAATGGAAATGATTTTCAACATATATATTTTAATTATTGATTTTGTGTTGTAGATGAATTGATCACGGAGATCAATTCATTGATAATGATCCTATAGATGGGAATTATATTTTATAAACTGTTTTTAGGTTTTGGGTAAATGGCAGGAAAGCATTACAGGCTCTCTTGGTATATTCTGGGTGTATAGTGTATCATGAGGGTCCTTGCGCAATTGTCACGGATGGACCACAGGTTTGGGACATGACATTTTTAGTGGTGTCAGAGCTCTGGTCGAAAAAGGCTTTTCAAATGTTTGAAAACAGCTTGATAATTTTAAAATGAGTTGAACATGGTTTTGAAAGTTAGTTAATTTTAAATTATCAAGTGGACATTAAGTGAGTCAAGTTACAGATAAGTATATACTATTGTGAAGCATATATAATCAAATTTCATTTCCTTTTTGTAGTGAATATGCCTCCATGTACGTGAAGAGGAAGGGGTGGACCCCGTAGGGTACCGATACCTGAAAAGGAACCAGCAGATTCCTCACATGTACCCCAGTTTCCTCAACAGGAATAAGCAGATCCATTTCCACCACCTAGAATGGAAATGCCAACTAATATGCCACTAGAGATGTAGACAGCGTTTCTGGCATATTGTAATACCCATAACCAAACTCCAGCTCAACCTAAGCAAGTTCCCTTGGCAGAACCACCTAATGAATCGATGATGGCACCTCCAATGCCAACAGTCCCTGCAGAATCTTCTAGACTTATGTACAAGCTTTCTAAGTTGATTAAAAAAGCTAGACAGTTGAGGTGTGAATCTTTTTCAGGGACTTTTGATGCAGTTATGGCAAGTAGATGGCTGAGATTGGTATAGTAGAATTTGTAGGATATGGGTATTGCAGATGAGGATAAGTTAAGAGTGGATGTACGGTTGTTGCAGGACAGGACTGCTACTTGGTGGCAGAACATGTTGACCAGATCTGGGAGAGTTTCAGAATCAATATTTTACTCACTACCACAACAATCAGAAAAGATAGGAGTTTTTGAATATGAGACAGATGAGCAGAATAGTGGTAAAGTATGAGACTCAGTTAAGAGAGCTGATAGAGTTTGTTCTAGAGTTTGCTAATGAGGAGACTCTTTATGCCAAGTTTGAGGCGGGACTGAACTTAGACATCAGAAAGCGAATGCTAGTGACCGGTACTTAAAGTTACTGAGAGATGGTGCAATTAACACTTAGAGCAGAAAAATTGATAGGGGAAAAAAAGGCAAGAGTTGGCTTTTAGAAGAGAAAGGATCTGAACATTTCTATAGGCTAGTTGTCGAAGAAGAGCCGCAGCAGTGGTTCATCCAGCGATGCTTCAGTGCCTAGTCCTGCTAGTAATCCACCATTCTCTCCACGTGGATCCCTTGGCTTTAGATTTAGATCGGGATTAGCTACTTCGAGGTTTGCTTCGGGTTCTCAACAGACTCAAAGAGCTGGTAGATGCTCTCTTTATAGAAAGCATCACAGTAGTGCACATGGACCTTCACTGAACATGTTTCTATTGTGGACAAACAAGGCATATTAGGAAGAATTGCCCAAGATTGGGAGGATCTGAGCCGACCAGGCATTTCACTAAGGGTCAGCATCCTACATTTCCTTAACAGCAACCTCCAGCTCAGACTTCTGTTCCACCTAACAGGAGATCCGAGTCTAGTAGTACTTTTTCAACTTAGGGTGCACAGAGGAACCAGGCTAAGGTACAGACCAAAGTTTTAACACTAAACCAAAAGCAGGCTCCAGTTAATCCAGATGTGATCGTAGGTATGATGTTAATCTTTGGTCAGCCAGCATACATTCTTATTGACCATGGATCTAATAGATCATTTATAAGCACATCATTTGCACATTATGCTGACCGAGAGTTAAGTCTTTTAGACAAGGAATTAGTAGTGCATACACCCTTGGGGCAAAGATTACTAATAAAGACTGTGTTTAAAAAGTGTGAGGTGATAGTGGGAGAGACTACCTTAGAGGTAGATCTCATTCTACTAAAGATCTAAGATTTTGATGCCATTTTGAGAATGAATTGGCTATCGCAGCATAGAGCATCAGTAGATTGCTTTACTAAGCAAGTGACTTTCTGAAAGCCTGGTAAACTTAAGATGGTATGGATGGGTAAGCGTAATATGTTTTGTTATTGTGTAATTTCGACTTTGGAAGCAAAGCGGTTATTATAGAAAGGTTGTGAGGCATTTTTGACACATGTGGTGGATATGTCAGTTCAGGAAAACTAGTTAGAGTCTACCCTTGTGGTAAATGAGTTTCCAGATGTATTTCCAAATGAGTTGTATGGAATACCTTCAGAACGAGATTTTAACTTTGGCATAGGTCTTATGCCTAGAACTACTTCGATCTCTATGCCCCCATATCGTATGGCGCTAGCAAAGCTTAGAGAGCTCAAGGTTCAGTTGCAAGATATTGGGTTGATTTTCTTGTATGTTATACATATATGTATTGCTTGTGTGTTAATCAAGTAATTTTATTGTTAAAAGGAATTTGAAATAAAATTGTTTTATGTGAAGTGCATGATATTGGGTTGATTTGATTACTTGGTCTACTTTTAAATGTTATGTTATATACATTCTGAAATGATCGGAGAGACCAAGATTTGATTATATGTTAAAAATCATTGATTTTAAATTATTTTATGTTAATGCATGTATATTGGTGATGTGGCTAGTAAGGCTAGATATTGATTTATGGCCAGTGGGCCTGAAGTATGGCCAGTAGGCCTGCTATTTGACTGTATATATAGGGAGGTAACCTATAGACAAACTTATTGAGAGGCTGCATAGGTAAGTGAAGCCGCAATGGGCCTGGTACAAGGGAGAATGTCCATGGCAAGCCCATTATGTGCCGAACGCGCAGATGTGCAGTTATATAGATACCCTATAGAAAGTCTTAGCGGCTTAACAAAGTTATCTTGGATTTGACGGATATGACGAGGATAGTCGCTTATGTCACCAAGCGACAACTCAAGGCCAACATTAGTAAGACGGGTAGTGTTTTATAATTCATGTATACCTTAAAAAAGTGATTTTGTAAAACATGAGATATGATTTGATATTTTATAAAGAATGCATTGCATATGGTTTTATGCATAAAAGACTCACTGATGGTTTCAACATTACCTCGGTCAAGGTAGCGATCGAGGAAGTATGGCTAGCTTAGTATGGATATTTGAAACAGCTTGTAGACCAATGAATTATTTTCTTATGACTTGATTTTGTAAAAATATATATGTATTTGAGAGCATGATGTAAATGAAATCTCAATATCATAATTTGGAAATACGTATGCATATATGTATATATATATGCACTTTATTTACTCACTGAGTATAGTTGTATAATCATTCCTCACTATTATAGCTTTCAAGTTCGGCTCTCTAGTAGTCGCCAGGTTAGTAGTAGCCATAGAGAGCCTTCGGTGCTCTAGGTAGGTCCATCTTCACTCACATTTTGTAGTTTGTTCCATTGGATAAATATGATCGAATTTTGTAATACATTTGTAAACTAAATGATTATGTAATTGTTTTGTGACTTGTTCAACCCGAATGGAAATGATTTTCAACATGTATATTTTAATTATTGATTTTGCATTGTGGATGAATTGATCACATAGATCAATTCTTCGATAATGATCCGATAGATGAGAATTATGTTTTATAAACTATTTTCAAGTATTGGGTAAATGATAGGAAAGTTTTACAGGCTTTCTTGATATATTGTGGGTGTATAGAGTGTATCATGATTGTCTGTGGCGATTGTCACAGGTGAACCCCAAGTTTGGGGCGTGACAATAATCGAATTGAAAATATACAATTCTTGATTGATATGAATAAGAAGGTTAGAAGTTTATCTTAAGAATATCAAAAGTATCATAGTATAGCGTACTATTTGAGAATTAAGAATTATATCTACAAGAAATTTTGCTTATGATGTTATGAATGTTTAAGTATGAAATTATGCATTTAATAAGTAGAGATTGGCTAAGATAATGATGTATAACAATTATTGATGTAGGTTTTGGACCATAACCGTATTTAATAGTTTATAACTATTGAAATTATTTGCATAGATAATATATATTACTCAATATATTAGTGAATATGTTTTGACTTTATGATGCGACAATGATTGAATATTAAGGGATCAAAATGATTAAAATAAAGTTGAATTATATTATAAAGATAATGTCTCTAATATCTTAAATTTAGATCTTAGATATATATACAACGTACATATTGTATGTTATATTGACCTAAGTCAATCTATAATATATAGAATTTTGTAGAAGTTAATTATAAGTATTGTTGTATCGTAGAATAATGGATGGTGATGTTATATTTTAGAAAAGAGATTATGATAGTAAAGTTTAAACATTGAGATCATGTAGACTTTAATCTTAAATATAATGATTGGACTACAAGACAATAAAATATTTGTTTTAATATTATACGATTTTTGGAACTTATTTTGAAGTTGCTCAGAGGAAGTATGATTTATTAAGAATAATATTTGCTACTACCACCAATGAATGCGTATTAGAAGAATAGGCTCATTAATTATGTATAAATTTGTTAACTAAGTTACATACGTTTTAAATGGTAGTGGTAATTGCAACGAGTATAATCAAGTGCATCAGTTTAATTACTTGCATTGTGGTGATTTCATAAGATGATCATATTAGGTAAATGTAAAGGATACTAGTTGAGTTATAAGTGATGAATATGACACTTATCAAATTTCAAAAACGAAATTTTTGTAAAGAAGGGAGAATTGTAACTCCCGTAATTTTGAAAATTTGTAACTGTAAATTTAATCGAATAATTTGATGTTATTTATTTAAATTAAAATTTTATGTAATTCAGAATTTTTGGGTGAATTCTAAAAATTTATTTAAGCCCAAAATTAATTTGATAAAATTGGGTTATAAGTGGATTTAGATAAAGGAAATAGTGCTTAGATTAATTTTGGACTTTTAACAGAGACTAAAACAAAAGTTTTCAAAGTTTTGAGCTATTTTTAAAATTTTTAAAAGAACAACGATCTAATTAAAATTTGACATGCCAAAATAAAACAAATTAACCACTCTTTCCTTTCTGATATGCCTTCTTCTTCATCTCACTCTCTAAACCGAACCATTCTCTTCCTCTCTCTCAATATTTTCGACCAAGCCACTTCGGGCTCGAGCAATTTTTTTTCAAATTTCAGTTACCAGTAAGTCATATAACGTGCTAGAAACTTGAATTTTAAATTTTGATCATGAATTGAAATTAAGTTACTATTTATCCAAGAAATTTACGTTTAATTTTGCATAGGAAAAATTAGATTGTGTTGAATTGAATTAGAAAATGTAGTATTTAATTAATTTGGCATTGATTGAAGTGTTTGTGGAAAGGAATTTATATATTTTTCTCTTTAGTAAACAGTAACTTTGAATATACTACAGTAATTATGAATTAGCTACAGTGTCATTAATTTGAACATAATTATTTGCTACAGTACTTTTAATATTAATTGTAAAAGTGCTATAGTGAATCCGATTTAATAGTTCTTTAGCTACAATAATCCTCATGAACAGTTATGTGCTATAGTACTCGGCATAAACAGTAATTTTGCTACAATATTTAGACAAAAACCGTATTTGTTTGCTAAAGTAAAAATGTTTAAATTTAGGGTAGTAAAAAATGTGAATTAGAAAAAGTTAGCCATAGAAATTCATTGTTGAAAATCGAGAAAAATGATCTTAATTAGTTAAACTTAGTAAAATGCATTAAGCCAAGGAATTTTAGACACAAACTTCACGAATATTGCATTTAAAACTTTTAAGTTGATTAATTAAATAGTAGAAGACATGATTTATATATTTGTGGTAATAGACTATGAGAATTCGGGAGAACAACCAAGTTAGGTGGGAGGATCATTAGTGAAAGTGGTTACCCTCCCCTTGTAGTAAGTAAATCATGCATGTATTTTTACCACTTTGAAATAATATGATATATGAGTACGTGTTTGAAAATAATATAAAAACTGTGGATTTTGAATGTTTTATATGCTTATATTAAATTCATGAAATGATTGATGAAAACGATGTTGATGTGTGAATGTTTATGAATGAAAATGATTTTATGGCTTTAGTCGTTAATTGATGTTTATCCTGACTTGGCCGAATCTCTTGTCAGAAGTGGGACTTGGAGCTATTTAGAATTCTATTTAACATGCTATGCACGTTTCTATTATCTTTGAAATGAAAAGAGTCTACTTGAAGCGGAATACGTGATCCCGTTCTAGATCCGGATCATCATAGGTGTAGGTGACACTAACTGACTGGGCCATTCTAAAAATATCTGTACTATGAATTGGTTTCTATGTAATTGAAAAGTTTGAAAATGTATTAATCTATTCGAATATTTATATTCTACCGCATCGACATGTGCAAACTTGCATGATTTACTTACTGAGATTATATCTCACTGTTTATTTAAAAAAAATTATTTTTCAAAAAATTGTATATAGAAGTGACAAAGGATATGTGCAAGGTTAGATAAGCGTAAATGAAAATTTTTGTTATATGTGTAATTAATAGAGTAATTATAAGATCGAGAACTAGTTATATAGACAACTCTTTGTATGTGTAAGGAATTTATAAATTATAAACATTTAAGAATCATGTAATACTGATGTAGTATTGTGCTTGAATTTTAGAATACTGAGGTTAAGTTCTTATGTATGAAAATAATGTACAAAGGGTATGACAAATGTATTGGAGATATGCCCTAGAACCAATCGTGTCATACGGTTTAAGGATATCATCTTTGTGTATAATAATTTTTGTAATTGGTTGTAAATTTGTTACGATTAATAAAATGACTTTTATATCATTTTGCATATATAGTTGCTGATATATACTGTATATATAAAATACAGAATAAGATCCCATGATGTATTATAACGTTAGGACTCTATCTGCAAAGAGTTGTAGATATGAGTATAAAGTCTTGATTTGAATACATCTGAATTAGTTCCACATTGAGGTAATGTTATATTGGATACTAATAGTTGGGTGACGAGTCTCATGTCACAAGAGCATAAACATAAGTAATGCATTAGAGAACGTGTTACTGAACGTGACGAATTACATAGGTGATTATCCACAGTCAATAATACGTCACACAGCCGTACTAGTGTACCACTAGTTGTAACACTCGAGCTTTCTTTTGTAGAACTCATAACTATGATTATAAATATACTTATTAAAGTATTAAATGTTAAAATTTTGAGAAGTAATATAAAGTAAATCTACAAGGGTAGAATTAGAATTTCATTATTAGCAAAGTTATTTTTGGGATTTTAGCTTATGAATAAATATGTACATATGTAATTAAGTGGGCTAATATTATATATACATAATTTGGGCTCAATTTAATTAAATTAAGCTCAAGCCCAAGCTTATGTATATGTATGTATACTAAAATGAGCCAAAGCCCAAACCCAAGTTTATATATATATATATATATATATATATATATATAACAAAGTAAAATAAATAAATAAAATCTTAGATTTTTGCTTAAATTCTCTACAAAACCCTAGCTATCCACTTGTCACAATTATAGACATGTTTTGTAAAATAGATAAAGATGAACATAAAAGCTAAGTTAGTGGAAAATGTGGTGACAAAATGTGGTCCATTAGATTTGGTTAAAGTCATCCTAGCCATCCATGTATTTTATTGACTAAATTAATTAATATTTTGTGTTAGTTAATGAAAAATGTAGTGGAGAAAGAATAACCATTGGATTTGATTGAAGTAATCAAGCCATCTATATGTTTTAAGAAAATTAGAATTAATTAATATATAATAGAAATTAGGTGGAAAAATGAGAGCCATTTGATTTGATTGAAGTAATCCTAGCCCTCTATGTGTTAATGAGTTAAAAAAAGGTTAGTGTTTAACATTTCAAATTAGAAATGAAAAGGAGGATACGTATAAGGCAAAATAGAAAAGGAAAAGAGAGTGAAAGAAAGAAGAAAGAAAAGGGAGAAGAAAGA